>RJWH01006009.1:10790-63230 GCA_004363575.1 Solenodon paradoxus | reverse complement strand
ATTTGCATTTCCTGGATGTTAGTGATGCAGACATTTTTTTCTTGTGCCTGTAGGCCATCTGCCTGTCTTCTCCAACAAAGTGTCAATTCATCTTGTCTGCCCATTTTCGGAGTGAATTGTTTGCTTTTTTGTTGTTGAGATATATGAACTCTTTGTATAATTCGGAGAGTAGCCTCGTGTCTGATGGATATTGTGTAGATTGACCATGTTTCCTTGCGACAAAAGTGGGACACCGGAAAGCCAAAGACGGATGGCGTTATGTGCTGGCTACTAGGGGCAGAGGAGTAGCCGGAGCAAGCTGAGCAAGAGCTGAGCAGCCCGGCCAGCAACACCTAAGAATTATGCATTGCGGTTCAGTGATCGCATAGTAACAACATGCGATCCAGCAGGACTTCAAGCATATGGTCAGGGTCGGGGCAAGTAAATTTGGCACCTTAGGGGACAACCAAATTTGGTGACCTTAAAAGTCCCGTTCCAAATGTCCTGCCTAAAACACATGCCACTTTAACTATCCTAGGGTCACCAATGTCCGATAACCCCTACAGTGCCAGAGATAAAGCAAATAATGCCAGAGATAACCTCTGTGGTACCAGAGTTAACCTCCACATACTTACCTGTGACTGGACCATGCTGCTGAGTTCTACTTCAAGAAGCTGGCATATGAGGGGTGCTAGGGAATCCTCTTCCCCTGTGGTTCTTATTTCCTCGCAAGGGCTGGTAACAGCAGTTTCAGTGGAGGCTTGCCTTGGTGCCAGTATGGTTTGTCTTTACCTTGTAGCAAGAGGCAGCTGCTTTTTGGCCCCATCAACAAACTAGACCTGGGGCAACTTGAAGGTCCTTTTGTCCCTCATTAAAGAAGGCCTTGTTTTATTAGAAATGGGACAAAATTAACATTTGAATTGCAACGACAGAATGGTTGGGAAATATGAAAAAAAAAAACCAATACTGTCTCTTATAAAACGGTACATATGGTCAGCCTAATGTTGTGCCATTCCTTGGGTTATCTTTTTCTTTCAGTGGTGGTTTTTTAATCACTTTAAAGAAACATTTCAGTTTGATGTAATGCCACTTTTAGTTTTACTTTAAGTTTCTTGGCCATAGGTGTCACTTCCACAAAGCGTCTCTAGGTTGATGCCATAGAGGATATTTTCTATGTTTTTCTATATGTATTCTATGGTTTTGGGTTGCACATCTAAAACCTTGATACGTTTTGAAATAATTTTTGTGTATTGTGCTAACAAATAATCTTTCATCTTTTTGTACATGCTTATCCAATTTTCTGAGTGCGACATGATGAATAGACTATCCTTCCTCCATTGTATTCTCTTGACTATTTTGTCATAGATTAACTGCCGTATAAGTGTATTTTTCATTTCTGGGCTTTTCAAATTTGTTCCACTGGTCTGTGTGTGTTTTGTTCCAAAACACACAATAGCTCTGTAGTACAGTTTGAAGTTAGAAAGTGTGAGTCCTCCATTTTTATTTATTCTTCTGGGAGCAGCATTGTGTGTTTGAGGTATTTGTGATTCCATAAAAACTTCAATATTGTTTGTGCAATTTCCTTGAAAAAAGTATCTGAAATTTTGATAGTAAATGTGTTAACTCCGTGTATTGTTTTAGGTAAGGAGGTCGTTTTAACTACTTTCATTCTTCTGATCCCTTGGCACACAGTATTCTTCCAACTGTCATCCTCTGTTATCAGTGTAGCTTTCAAGGTATAGGTCTATCTTATACTGACTTTGTTAAGTTTATTCTCAGGTGTTTTACCGTTTTTGATGCTATTGGGAATGCAATTTTTCTTCATTTTTATTTCCTCTTCCTCATTGCATTTAGAAATGTTTCTGATTTTTTGTGTATTGATACACTATCCTGCCACTTTGTTGTATTCATTTGTTTTTCTAACAGTCTTTTGTGCATTTGGGTTTTTTTTCTACATATAGTACCATGTTATCTGCAAATAGTGATTGTTTGATTTCTTCTTTTCCTCTTTGGGCCCCTTTAAAGATGTGCTTTTCTTGCCTATTTTCTCTGACTAAGATTTCTAGCATTACGTTGAATAATAATGGTAAGTGGTTGTCCTTGTTTGGTTCAGATCTTAAAGGAAAATTTGTCAGTATGTCACCATTGAGTATGATGTCAGATATTGAGTAAATTTGTCATATATGACTTTCATCCCATTGAGATATGTGCTTTCCATTCCCATCTTAGCAATGCTTTTAAAATGAATGGGTGTTGAATACTATCAATACATTTTGTCCATCTATTAATATGATCATATGACTTTTGTTTTTCCCTATTTTGATTTGCTTGTATGGAACCATCCTTGCATCCCTGGAATAAATCCCACTAGGGATTTAATAAATATGAATTTATTAATGTGTTGTTGCATGCAGTTTCCCAAGATTTTGTTGAGGACTTTTGTGTCTATATTCAGAAGTTATGCTGTTCTTAAATTTTTCTCTTTTTTTTCTTCTTCTGTCCTTGTCTGCTTTTAGAATCGGGGAAATGTTATTCTCGTAGAATGCTTGGGCGTTTTATCGCCTCTTCCATTTTGTTTCATAATGTAAGGGGGTTGTGTACTACATCTTTTTGATGTTTGGCACAATTTGCTAAGAATCTATATGATCCTGAGTTGTTTTTTTTTTTTTAATGAGATTTTGGTTACAGCTTCAATTTCTGTGTTTATGCTGGGTCTGCTAAGGTTAATTATATATTCCTGGTTCAGTTTTGGAATGTAGGATTTGTCAGCACCCCCACAAGAGCAAGCCTTAGACCAGGGATTAAAGTTCAGCTGTCAGGACAGTGAACTGCCTCTGGCTCCAGCACCCAGTCATGGAGTGCATCCGGATCGGTAAGGAAAGCTGATGGACGAGTTCAACATGTGAGACTTGTAGTACCTGACCAGGAGAAACCCTTCACCAAGAAACAAAAGAAAGACATCAGTTGAAGAAGACCACCAATAACTTCAAAGGACAATGTCACCTTGCGCAATCAGGAACTGAAACCTGCTCTGCAGAACCCCCTCTCCATCCCGCTTCCTCACCATGTGGGATTTTCCCTTAAAAACTCAGGCTGCTGGCAAGGCCTGGGGGTCAGCCTCCCTTGACTGGCTCCCTCTGTCTCTCTGCTCCCCACTAATGGGGTCTTAGCCTCCGTTGGCTGGCTCCATCCTCTCTGTCCCGCTGTTGCCCACTAAGAAGGTCTTAGCTTCCCTTGGCTGACTCCGTCGTCAGTCTCTCTGCTCCCCACTAATGGACCCCCAACTTGCTTACTCGCTGCACCTGTCTGGTATGTGGAGGGACCCTGAACCCATGGGTTCTGAACCTCCCTTGATCAGCTCCATCCCTTAACCCTCTAATTAAACCTCTGATTAAAGCTCTGCTTGCTCACTCCCCTAACTCTGCCCTGGGTTCTTTGAGCAACCCGAAAACCCCCACAGGATTCTAGAAATCTGTCCACTTCTTTGAGTTTAATGAATTTGCTTATATATGTTCATAGTGCTCTCTTTTTATTCATCTTTCTTTCCAATGTCTATTGTCATCTTATCTTGTTCACTTCTGATACATTTTATTAGGGTTCTTCTTTTTCAAAATGAGCTGAAGTCCTTTCATTTTATTTTTTCAAAAAAACCAGCTTTTAATTTTATTAATCTTTTGAATGGTCTTTTTTTTTTTAAATTTCCATTGCTTCTATGCTAATGTTATTCCCTACCTTCTGTTTTTTAATTTGATTGCTTATTTTTTAATTCCTCCAACTGTGTTTAATATATTTGAGATTTCTTTATTTTTGATATGTGTTTATTACTATGTATTTTTTTCTTAGAACAGCTTTTGCTCCATTCCGTATGTGCTGGCAGCTCTTCATTTTGTTTATTTACAGGTAATTTTTATTTTGTCTTTGCATTCCTCATCAATCCAGTAGTAAATAAGAATGTTGTTTAATCTCCACATTTTTTGCACTGAGGCAAAGGAATTATCCCTGTTGGTTTGATATATGTCCCAGGGGTGATTTGGGCAGGGGGATATTAGCCCAATGTCAGAGGTCTATTAAAGGCCATAAAGAAGGCCATTGGGGTTAAGGATTCTTTTGTGGCTGGTTTGCATAGGAAAGATCTGCTCTGGGGCAAATCATTTATCTCTAGGAATTAGCTATCCTTGTGAAGGGCAGTCTCTCCAATGTCAGCAAGCCCCCAGATGTCACACACAGACAATGAAGACATGAGTAATATACATAAACTGAAGGGAAACAGTCTTTGGACTTTGTGGTGTTTTGCCATGTTGTCCAGTAGAAATATAGTATGAGCCACAGCACAAAAATAAAACCTTAAATATTTTTTAAAGGATTAGGCAAATTTAATTTTAGTTGATTATTTCATTTATTTAAAAGCAAGTATGTATGCAACTTAAACATGGAAACATTATAGCTTTAATTTCAGTAAGTCTGAAATGTAGTACCCTATTTTATCATGTAAATAATATGAGCAAATTATCAATTAATGTGCATTTTCTTATGAAGTTTTGAAATGTTATGTGTTATTTCAACACAGAAAAATATGCAGCCTATGCATTAGTTATTTTTAACGATTTTTCTAAGTCAGAAATGAACGTCTCATTGCAAAAGGAGAGTAATGAAATATTAGCTATTTGTATTAACTACTCAGTCATATTTACCTTCTTTTCTATAAGTCTTTGAAATTTTAATTGGTATCACTCAAGTTACGAGCAATAAAAATAACTTATATCTGTTTTTTAAATCTTTGAAACTCATGTGCTATCATTTCAAAATGAAAACAATATGAACTTCTCATTAACAATTTTTGTGTTTTTCTTTCTTCAATTTATGTCACATACTCAACAGTGCGTTTAATAACCAGAAGACGACGCAGGAGACAAAGGACAAGGAAGCCACAGGAACTTTCAAATTACTCTATTTCCTTTTTGGAGTTTGTGTTGTTTAGAAGTAAGTTAGTAGTTAATGGACACACATCAGTGTTGAACTAACTCCTTGTACTGTGAAAATCACTCAAGAAAGGAGGTCCAGTTCATGTCCTCCCGCTCTACTGCATGCAGCATCACCTTCAATTGGGCCTGCACTTGGGCAAGTTTCTGTAGGTCCAAACTGTCATGAAAATTCCATTGTTCATAACAATGGACGGGGATAGGATAAATGACATGCTTCAGCTCCTTCAAAGCTGCTAAGTGCTGTAGAAGGTTCATGAGTGCAGGCATTGTAATGGGGTTGAAAGCAAAGGTAAATACGCGAAGGTGGGAACAGTGGCTCAGGGCTGGGAGGATAGCAGAGAAAGCAGAATCAGTCATCAGGCAATTATTTATCTCCAGATGTTGCAAGCTACCCGAGGCCTTCTCCAGCAGACTCTGGAAGGGCTCATAAACGTCCAAGAATATCTGGTTGTTACTGAGATTCAAGTGCTTTAGATGGGTGGCCTGAGAGCTCTGGGACAGTGCAGTGATATCTTTCTTAGAAAGGTTACAGAAAGATAGATACAATGTATCCAGCTGAGGTGGCAGGACTCTGTAAAGAAAAAAGAAAGGTTATTCCAGAATGAGTATTGGACCATGGCAGCAACTCCTCAATTATAGCTACTTAAGACTCTAGAATAAGTTAATTTGTACATATTTTTTAACAGTACTTAAGAATGTAAGCTTTGGCATAAGACTTAATAGATTTGTGACCCTGACAAAGTTCATTTTCCACTCTTAGATACAGGTTTTTAATCTTCAAAATGTATACAACAGTAATTACTATACAAGGTGGTGAGAAATATTAAGTGAAAAAATGCATGTTCTTATATATATGTATATAATATAAACAATGGTGGACGTTATTAATTTATTTGGTGAGGCTGCGTCTGAGAAAGCTGCCAACTGACAGTTCCCTTTGATTAATTCCTGGATGATAAGTTCTTTATTCAGTGTTTAAGTCTTGCAGAAAAAAAAAGATCTGGCACTCTTAACTATTGTGACCAGTGTGCATCAGTGGAACAGAAAAAAACAAAACAAAGCATTTTTCCATCTTAGTGCCTCCCTTTCCTCTCTAAAGGGCTGAAAGCTCTAGTAGAAGGACTGAGTATTTTCACTGATATATCTACAGACTTATCATAGTGTCTGCACATAGCTGACTGAATGAATGAGCACAACTTCTCAATCTAATCTTGTCTTTGTCCTCACCAAGAGGTACCTGACAAGTTTCACAACTCGCAATAGTGATCATGTTGAGGTGGAAGGAGAAACAGCCACTTAGGGATATCTACACCTGTTCTCCCTGCTGTCTTAACAATGGGGGTGTACATGGAACCCAGTTTTCTCCCCATTCCTTCACCTGAGCAATCTGTGCAGCTGATCCGTGAGGCAGAAGAAAGAAAAGCTGAGTTCCTGTAGGTTCTCCAACCGCCTAAGACATGTGAGAAAAGCTCTAAAGGTTTTCCCCTTACAAGATCTAAGACACATGTTAGACAGACTAAAGCTACCCAGGTGGATCATCGGGGTCAAAAGAGTAATGACTTCACTTAGATAAATCTGATCTACTTCCAGATGATCAATGCACATCAGATCTAGAAACTGCAAGCTACTTTTGCAGGCAGACATTTTATCAATCTGCAAATTTCTGCAGCAGAGGTGCAAGGAACCAAAGCTCTGTTCAACTTTGCTCCGAAGGAAATAAAGGAACTGTTTTTCTCTCAAGGAACCATTGAAGGAAAGGTCTACCAATATTTCCAAGGGTTTCCAGGCTAACTGAGGTTGATGCTCTGAATTCACAATTCCAAGGCACCTGACATTATGTTGGGCTTCTTCTACTTTAAGGATAGAATTCTGAGAGTAAACACAAGACTGAAAGCAGAAAGGATGTGTGGTCCTGCTTGTGCATGTTGTAGCACAGTCCAGATCCTGCCTTAAATCTAGGATCCTCAGTTTGGGTCCACTGCAAGGAGAGAAAGAGAGAGAGAGAAAACATGAGTAGTGGCCAGTTTTAATAAGATTACTACAGATTTAATAAGATGACCTAATAAGATTAATGATGGGACTCTGGGAAAGAACCTTTTAGTCCTAGTTTTCACTCCACAGACCATTCATCCACAGTCCTTTCCATACAAATTTAACATCTTTTGTTCTCTTCCCCATACTTTCTTCATCTCTAGTCATGCCCAATCTCAATACCTATCTCCTGTATGTAATCACACTCAGGAGATAAATCTATGCAGAGTATCCTCAATCACCTCTGTTTATAATCAACTCTATAAAACATTGGAGTCATTAAGGTGACCCAAAGTGTTAGATCAATAACTTCACAGAGATCCTCAGCATTCACCATGGGTTACTTTCATGAGACTGTTTTGTATTCACCTGCCCCAGGCTCCAACATAACCTCACTATGTCTCTCTATTGAACAGTCTTACCAAAGGTAAGCATTCTGGACAGGGACCATCTGCAGACCATCAACCATGGCTTTCAAGTTTTCATAGTGTGATTCTTGTATATTCAGTGTCCCAATGTGAAGACAGTAAAAGGGCCAAACTCTCATCATTTCCTTTAGTATCTTCTTATGTCTTCCCAAAAAGGCAGAAATGAAGAGTGGAACAAAGACGTCTCTTGGGAGTTCTTCCAGAGCATGGAGAGCAGCAAACTCATGACTCAGAAGACTCTTTGCAGCAAGCTCCAGCAGCGTGGTTATGGCCTTTTGGTCCATCTTCATCTACCTGCTTCAGGATGAGAATATTTAGAAACCCTGAAAAGACATCAACAGATTCTTATTTGCTTTCACAGTTAGCTATGGTCTAAATATTTATCGAATAAATATATGGCTGATCAGTCACCTCAACAAACTTCCACTGTAGGAATAGAAAAAAAATTGACCATGTGTGTATAAGTATATACACACACACACATATATATATATGCATATAAATATACATGTATATTTTAAATAAGACGTCTTTGTTTTTCTTTGTGTTCCATATTATTTACGACCTATTTCACTAATATGCTACCTGGTTTTTCAAACTGTCCATTTCCCATGGAGATGGAAAAAATGAATTCCAGGAGAGCAGGAATTCTTACATATTGTATATAAGGTATCTTATCTTAAATGCCTATAATAGTGCTTGATTTAATAGATATGGAAATGTTTATTGAAAGACCCGTTTTTCTCCAGTCACACTAGCCTCTTTTGATTCCTTTAACACAAACTTTTCAAGGATACCCTCAAACCATTGTGTGTGTTCCTCGCTATACTGGCAGAAAATGACCCCATTAAAATACTAGGATTCTTGTAAAACAATTCAGTGTCATACAAATGAACAAAAGGAAGAGGCATTCCATGAAAAGTCCTGCAAAAAAAAATGAGAAAACAAAACTTCGCAGATACTAAACAACCACGAAGCAAAATGGCACTGTCGATTAACACTCCAAACAAGGATGATTTTATTAAAAACATCAACCGACGCGCCCTAGTGGAGCAGCGGTTAAGTCACTTGCTTCCAAATGAGGAAGCCACATACCCTTGGGTTCAAGTCACAGGCCCAGGGAAAAGCAACCAACATGAGCAACTGAATAAAAACAAAAATGAAAGATGTTTCTTCTTCCTCTCTTCCTACCTGTCTGTCTGGCTACTCACTTCATTCCTGCCTGTAACCTTCCTTAAAAAAAGGAAAATGCTTCTTCCTCTTCTCTTAAAAAAGCATCAAACATGACCAAGAGTATTTGTTAATGATAGAAGTCAGAATTTACAGTGAAGATATAACACCTAGGAATATTCACATACCAAATAACACAATAACACATAAGCAACCATTTTTAAAAAGAGGCAAAAAAACTTTGGAACATGGGAATGTGTTAGATAGAAGCAGAGCAATAAAAGATTTAAAACACCAATCTCAGTACGAGGCAGATCAAGTGGTATAAAAGAGTAAGGATATAGAAATTCTAAGCATAATCAATAAGGTACACTATATATACACACATTCATATTCTGAGAATAGAGAATATATTTTCTTGTCTAAACTTAATCATAATTATGTCAGAGACAACATTGAAATCCATGAGTAGAAATATTACATATAATCCATTCTAATCACCATACAACAAAACTAAAAATTATTAACAAAAACTAAAAACATAAAGGCTTTTCCATCTGGAATTTTTAAAGCATATCTTAAAGAGTTAAAGAGGAATTATAACTAAAGTTACAGAATTTAAGAAAAGGAATGATTGTAAAGTCCTGCAATCTCATACTATAGGATACATTTAAAGCAACAATCAGAGGCAATTTTGGAGCACTAAAAATTTCTAAGTGAAAATGAAAATAAAGTATTGCTTCATACGATTTCTAAAAAATAGTAAACCAAAAGAAATCAAAAGGAAAGAAGTATAAAAGCAGAAATGAATGAAATATAGAATAGGAAAACAGTGTATCCATATTTATTAAATTAAAATCTTGTTTTTTAAAAGAGAGAAAACTGCTGGCTAGTTTGATGATGGATTTTACAATATGTAAAATAACAAATGAGAAAAGATAAATAAGCATTGAGACAGAAAAAATAAAACTAATTTGCAAAAATTTATGAAAATAAATTTGAAAGTCTTTAAAAATGATTTCCTAGAGAATGTATATTACCAAATGTTTTCCCAAAATTCTCATTCTATTGTTCTAAGGCTTAATGTAGCGAATTATTATAGGAAATATTGAACTAAGGAATTATCCCCAGGAAGCACCTAACTCAGATGGTTTTACAAGCCAATACTTGTAAACCATCATAGATCTGAAGGCAGTAGTGTTCTATAATTTATTCAAGCATGTTAAAAAGGAAGGAAAGTTCACTAACTCATTTTATGAAGTATGATACTTGTAAGTAATTGTAGATATAAAATACTTAATAAAATATTAGCAAACATGTAACAATTCAATAGTTAAGAAATCAATGCTGTGACTTAAGTGGAATTTATTCCATTGTTATAAGGTTGGTTCTATATTAGGAATTCTATTGTTGTCATTCATCATATTAATAGAATTAAGCACAAATATCATGATTATCAACATAGGTGCTAACAAAACTTTTAGGAAAATTCTACACCAATTCATATTTTAAAAAGTAAAACCACAAGAAAATAGGAAATCAGGGGATGCTTTCTTAACATGATAAACTATATAGAATTAATTCCTAATGCTAGAATTTTATTTAATGTGGAACTACTAGAGGTTTTCCACTGAAGATGGGAAAAAAAGAAACAGGCCCATTGTGTCACTTCTATTCAGTCTTGTACTATACGTACAATCTTGTACTCAGCTGATGAGAGAAATTAGATTCATGATGGATAACAAGAAGTAAAGTCATCTCTATGTACAGATGACATTATAGTATACCTAGAAAGTCCTAGAGAAACAATGATCAATTAACAGAAATGAAAGATATCAGTAAGGTAGCATGATGTAAATTTAACCAACAAAAATCAACGGTCTTTGTATACACACACACACACACACACACACACACGAACACACAAAGTTTGGAGGACATATTGGTAAAGAAAATCCTATACAATAGGAACAAAGAAGATCAACACATTCAGACAAGTGTAGCTCACTGCCAGCTTTCATTTAATTTCAAATAAACACTCTTTGAAGTAAATCTGACTGGTTTTCAACGTGAAAATAAAATATAAAAATTGTTATTGGAGCTATTTCTAAACAGAACTTGTCTCTAATTCTAATGTAACAGAAATGTCTATGATGATCAATATTTAATTACTCAGGGCAAATGAGAAATGGGTTAAATTCATAGGAATAAATAAGAAAATCTATAAGAGGAAAAATTTAAAATGCTCCTGAATGACACAGAAGGAAACCTGAATAAATAGAAGAACATTTACTGTTTTTGGATAGAATAACTCAACATTAAAAGAAATCCATTCTTCCCAAGTTAATGTATAAAATTAACAGAATCTCAAATATCAGTAAACATTTTTATGAAGTTAGAAAACCTGACAATGAAGTCCATGTAAAAATGCAAAAATAGTCAGGATACATGTGCAAAACAAAACATATGAGAAGGGAGTAATGATGCCTGATATTAATGTATACTATAAAGACTCTAATTAGGACACAGTGCTGCTGGTACATAAACAGAAAAATAACCCTAGAATAGAAAACCCAGAAATATACCCAGCTACATACAGAAAACTTATTGTATGATAAAAGAGCATTG
Organism: Solenodon paradoxus; assembly: GCA_004363575.1. NCBI lineage: Eukaryota > Metazoa > Chordata > Mammalia > Eulipotyphla > Solenodontidae > Solenodon > Solenodon paradoxus. Next base: position 52,012 of record RJWH01006009.1, on the reverse strand, counting down.
AAAATCATTGGGGCAAGGATAGACATTTAATAAATCATACTGGAAATATGACATTTGGGAAAAATAAAAGTAGATCTATATCACATACCATAAAGAAAAATGCAGTGAAAATGGTTTAAGGATCTAAACATAAAAAAATAAAACCATATGAAGTTCTTTAAGAAACTATGGTAGAACTTTCCCTAATCTCAGTGTAGGAAAATACTGCTACCCCTGCCCCTGATTGTTCACTCTCTTCCCAGAGCTCAACACCTGTGAGGATTTCAACTGGGCTGGCGTGTAGTGATAGCCTCTCCAAGACTTGAGTAAATCTTACGAAGAAACTGCTATGGAACTCATCTGCCCAGTCTCCCGTGTCCTGTGTCCACCCACCTCCATCGCACTGGAGTGGAAATTACTCTCTCACCAATGGGGTGAAGTGAAAGAGGATAAAACAATATTCTTGCCAAAAATGCAAACTTCAATTAATCAAAAGAAAAACATAAGACAAACTAAAAGTAACAGATATTTTATAAAATACCTGACCAGTACCTTCAAAAGAGTCAGGGTTGTGAAAGACTGAACCGTCAGCCTGTCAGAGACTAAGGAGAAATGATGGTCAAGTGCAACACAAAATCCTAAATAAGATTCTGAAATAGAAAAAGGACAGTATTTAGATAATTGGTAAAATTCAAATACTGTTACGTCTGTAATTATTTTAACATTATGTCATTAATGTCAATTTCCTAGATTTGATGAGCTTTCCATGGTTACATAAAATGCTAACATTGAGGAGGATATAAGGGTGAAGACTTGCTGTTTTTTTTTGCAAATTTTATCTAAGTCTAAAAAGAATTTCAAAATAAATAATTAAAAAGAGAAATTCAGTGGTTTAAGGAATGTTCTACTATAAAATGACACTGCTCATTAATAGTTTGGCAAATTAAGAGTTAGGTTACATAGAAAGATGGCTAAATGTCATATCACGTCATCCATTTAAAACCGAATCCGAACTGCCTTGGAGAAATGAAACTGCAGTCATCTCCAAGATGTCAATGAATATTTATAGTTCTTCAATGAAAGAAGCATCAATAAGTATAAAGAAATACAACAGAAAGATAAATACATACATGTAATTTGATATTTACAATTTTTTTACAGCCTAGGATATCAAAACTAACCACAAAGATGCAAAGGACAAATTTTTAAAGAGATGGAATAAAATGATTAACAATACAATTGAAGCAAATCACGCTTGAGGTAAAGGGAATGCGTAGAGGAGTGGAACGGGGACTGTCTTTCGTTTTACACCCTGAACTTTGACCCAAGTTAATTTAGCCCAATAGAGACACAATTTGCAGAAAAGATATTATAGTAATTTACCTAATTGGAAGAAGAGTTCAAAAACACTTGAAAACTCATAAAATACCTCAGCAGTGGATGTCAAGCGTTTTCTCACGGGAGTTTACCTCAGACGAGACTGCGTTCATAGCAAACAACGTCTTAACGGTTCCCCCTCGAAGTTAAACCCGCCAAGAGGAATTTCCCATTAGCTCAGCTTAGGTCACATGATCCTCTTCGATCAATCAGCTTTGAGCTGGGAGGCAGGGCCAAACTCCTAACCCAGCCTTAGTAACAGACTTCTCTGGACTGTCATTGGATGAAAGTTATGATTACGTTCTGCGTGGGATTTAGATTTCCGTGTGTAGAGAATGAAGCACAATGTTGCTACGCGTGTCTTAAGCACTGCCTGACCAGATTTTACCAGGTCAGAGCTCAAACCCAGAGTACTAATGTCTACTTCTATTGTGTAAGAGAGGGTCTAAACTTAAAAATGAGTGACCACGTGTTGGCAAAAGGCTTTCAGACATTATTGTCCTCCGTGCTCTGCTATAGTAAACAAGGCGTTGAGTCCCCACAGAGATAGAGAAATTGTGTTCTAACTTCTGGACAATGAAGCAAGCGTAGCGAATACACCAACACCTAACAAGTAACACAAAGGAGAAAACATCTATCCATCAAATAATAGTACTGTCAATTAAAAGAATAGCTACTATTTGTTTATGTTTACAACAGTCATAAGACATTCATAATTCCACATATTCACTGTTTCTCCTTCGATTCCACATTATTTATGCACTATTTTATTAATACACTCCCAGGTTTTTTAAATTGTCCATTCCCCGTGGTGGAAAAATAAATTCCAGGAGAGCAGGAATTCTTTTATATTGTAAATAAGATGTCTTGAATGTCTATAATAGTGCTTGGCTTAATAGATATGGAAATGTTTATTGAAAGGATAGTTTTTCTCCGGTCACACTAGCCTCTCTTGATTCCTCTAACACTAACTGATCAAGGATGCCCTCATACCATTATGTGTTTTCCTGTAACAGCCTGTCTCCAGACATTCCTATAACTACCTTCCTTAATTAATCCTCATCTCTGGTAGCCTTATCAGACACATGTTACTTTTCTTTATGACGTGACAGCATGTAATCCTGGTTTTTGCTTTTTTTCTTTGATTTTGATTTTTTTCTTCTTGCTTTTTTTGCAGTGTTCCTAAGAGCATTTGTTTCTTATACTCTAATTGCCAGTAAAGAAGTAAACCACCATAGCTGTTTGTTTTTAATTTTTACTTTAAAACTTATTGAAGGAGCGTTGCATTATGACATTATATAGGTTTAAGATATACACGATTGTAAATCAACAAATCAACATCCATATATAATACTTGAAGTATACAACCAATGGTTCAGTTCTATACTTCACCAGATGATTGACCCCCTCTAACCCAACTTGACTTCCCTTTTGGTAATGGCTAATCTGGTTTTCATTCTGTAGACTAAGGTCCATTTTTGTTTGATTTGGCTCATATGTTTGTTCTCTCTCTCTCCGTCTCTTTCTTTCTCTCTGTAGATAGATTGATTGAAATCAAGTGATATTTGACTTTCTGAAACTGACTTATTTCACTAAGTATAATTCCCTCTAAGACCAACCATCTTGTTCTAAATGGCAGACTCTCTTCTTTTCATAGGTGTATAATGTTCTGTTTTATAGCTATATCACATCTTCTTTATCTACTCATCCGTCAATGGGCACTTAGGTTGCTTCCCGTTCTTAGCTATTATAATGTGACAATCAACATAAAGGTGCATCTATCTCTTCAAATTAGTGTATTTTGTTTTTCAAATAAATTCCCAGAACTGGAATATTAGAGTCCTGTGAATTGTGTACTTTCAATTTTTTGAGGAAGCTCCATATTATTTTACATACCATTTGCATCATTTTAATTCCCACCAACTGTTCATTAGGTTTCTTTTTCTCTGCATCCTGGACAACACTTGTTGTTGGATAGTCTTTTGGATAATAGCCATTTCACAGATGTAAGATGGTATCTCATTGTTTTGCTTATAACCTATTTTAAATTGAAGCAAGCTGAAATCAAGCTCATTCTAACAGTCTGCATTTTTGCTCTTCTCCCCTCCACACACACATTTTGTATTTTTGGTGTCTTATTGCGTCTAAGGAGGGTTTCATTCATTTTATAGAACGCTCTTTAATATTTCTTGCAAGACTTACCTACTCAGGATGAGTTTTGTTAACTTTATCACCTTTCAATTCTAAGTGACAGTAGAGTATATTAAATGTATCATACCATTGCCTCTGGCCTGCGAAGTTTCCAATGAGAAATCAGCATGAAATCTTATGGTGGTCCCCTTGTAAATGACTTGTTTTACTATAGCTGCATTTACAAGTCCCTATTTTTTGCCATTTAAATGACAGTGTGTCTTGGGGTTTATCTATTTGGGTTTCTTTTGTTTGGAACTCTTTGAGCTTCCTAAATCTGGATGTCTATTTTCATCCCTGGTTAGTGAAATTCTCAGCTAATATTTCTACTATTGAGATCTCTGCCCCTTTCTCTTTCTCTGTCTTCTACTTCTGAAAGCCCTGTGATGAGAATGTTGTTCTTCATGATGTTACCCCATAACTCATTTATACTACCTTCATTTATTTTATGTTCTCTCTTTGCTGATCTGCTTGGGTACATTCTACTGACCTACTTTCCAGTTCACTGATTCTCTTTAAAACTTCTTCGACTGTGTTTTTTCAGTTCAGCTATTGTGTTCTTTAGCTCTATGAATTCTGTTTGAAACCTTCTTATATTTGTTTCTTCTGTTGTAGATTTTATTTGGTTCATCATTTGGTGTTATTACTATTTTTTTAAATTTAGCTGTTAGCATGTGTACAGTAATATATACTGAAGTTCTTAATGAGCAATTTTACATATAATGATATCGAAGATACCTTCATGTACTTATTTGTCATATGTATGTCTTCTTTGGTGAAATAGTTAGTAATCTTTTGTGTATTTTTTGCTTATTTTTTGATTGTTGATAAGTTTTTAGAGTTGTTTTTATTTTCAAGGTATTAGTCTTAATCGATATGTGGTTTTAAATTTGCTTTAGCATATTTTTTCTTACCCTTCATGGAGACATTCACAAAGAAAAGTTTTTAACTTAGAGAAAGTCCGGATTACTTATTTATTGTTTATGCTTTTGATGCCAAGTCAAAAAAATCTGCCTAACTGTATACCCCGAAAGTTTCCTCCTGTGATATTTTCTAAAAGTAGTTTTGTTTAAAATTTTACATTTATGACTGTGGCAAGTGTTGAGTTAGTTTTACATAAGGTGTGAGGTTTAGGACAAGGAATTTTTTGCCTCTTGGTTCCCAATTATTGAAAAGTCTGTCCTTTTTCCTTGTTTTTCCACATTTCTCAAAAACCAGTGAGCATATTTGTGGTAGTATGTATACTGTTCCATTGATTGATGTGCCCATAATTCTGTCAATGCCAGTTTCTTGATTCATATAACTATATAATAAGATCAATATCACATGAAGTGATGTCTTCTACTTTATATTTTTATCAAGCATCTTAAATTTATCTAGAGTTTATATATTTCCATAGAAGTTTTGAATAAATTTCTCTATATTTACAAAAATCTTGCTAACATTTTGACAGTAATTGCACTTGACATCTTTATTATGTTGTCTTCCAATCCATGAACATAGTGTGTCACTCCATTTATTTAGGTCTGATTTCTTTCATCAGTTTTTTTAAATGTATAGGCTACATATTCTATTTTGCTACATTATACTTAAAATTTATTTTATTTAGAAAATTTGCAATTGGCACTGTGCTTTTCATTGTTGCTTTAACATTTTGTTGTTAGTATATACAAACGTGGTTTTTTTAGGGATATTGTTCTTGTATTCAACCAATTTGGTGAATGCATGTTTTAGCTCTAGAAGTTATTTTTTAAAGAGTCCTTTGAATATTTTATGTAGACAATCATGTCGTCTCCAAAAACTGACAATTTTATTATTTTATTCTCTCTGTCTCTCTCTCTGTCTCTCTCTGTCTCTCTGTCTCTCTGTCTCTCTGTCTCTCTGTCTCTCTCTCATACTCTTTCTCTCCCCACCCCTTTCTGAAAATTTGATGATATGAATGTTAGTCTTTCTGTTATGGTTTCACAGTACCCTGAGTGCTGATCATTTTAATTTTCAGATTATTCTCTCTGCTTCTTACATTGGGTAGATTATATTGGTCAGTCCTCAAATTCACTGATTCTATCTTCTGTAATTTCTATGCTATACTATTTATTCCACCTACTTATTTTTCATTTTGGTTTTTGTATTTTTGAGTTCTACGACAGTACTATTTCTTTTATAATTTCTATATCTTCACTAGCATTTTCACCATTTATATTTGTTTCAAAAGTATTTGTAATTGCTGAAACACATGTTATGGAGAGTTCAAAACCTCATCATATAACTCCAGATTATTCACCTCAGTGTCAAAATCTGTAGATTGCCTTTTATTGTTCAAAGCATGATTTTCTTCACTCTTAATATTGCAATTGTCTATTTTATCCTGCGCTTTGGGTATTACACTGTAAGGCTTTGGATCCAATTTAATTTTCATTTTGGCAGGAGTTTAAGTTTTAATGCAGTGTGGTGTGCACTATATGTTCAGATTTCTGTTCTGACATTAACTACCCTGGCAAAAGTAGATTATAGGCTAGCATTACCTCCTTGCAGACTACTGGGGTGGGATTTCAGCTTCTAACACAGCCCTGTTGGTACATTTCTGATAAAAGAGAGGCAGCGAATTCACACTTTGCTGTCTCAGCGTAGGAGACTAAACTAAGTCCTCCCTTGGGCCCTGATGACATCAGGGAAGGAAGAAGTGAATACTAGGCTAAATAAACTTTGACTCAGAGTCAGGAGCAGATTAGGTAGATTCACACTACTGTGATGACATTAGAGGAAGGAAAAGAGGAAGGAAAAGAAAATAACTCTTCTTTTCACTACTTGGCTTTGTCTTGACAATGAGTGTAGGAGGTTCAGCTGTGAATAGAACTCATAAAAAAAGGTGAGTGAGAAATTAGTGTGTTTAGTAACCTCATCTCATTAATGCTAAATGAATGTGGATAGGGTCAATTTACTCCTGGGCATCACTGATACCAGATATAGGAATAAGTGGAATGCTCACTAATTTTAGCCTCACTGCCTTGTTCAGTGTTATTGGTGTTGAGTGGAGGTGGAGGCTTAGCTTGCCACTTGACTCTACAAATACAACCCTGACAAGTGAATTGGAACATTGCCACCTGCTTCAGGAAGGCAGGGTGAAAGATTAGCATCCATCCTGGCTTCTGAAATAACAAGTGCTGAGGGTTAGGTTTTTGCATGGATGTTTGTCTAGAGTGTGTGGGGGCAGTATTGTGTTCTGTGTTTAGACCATCATGTTTCTTGTGCTTTGACTAGAAGAGTATATGTTTCTAGAGGCTTTTATCTGTGACTATTTGCAGTTCTAGGTTGAAGACTTTTGTGGAGTCCTGCCTGATACATCTGAAGAAATTGAAAGCCTGAGGGAATTCACTATTCCGTCTTTGCTCATACCATGAGCGAATTAACCAGTTCATCTTCTCCTTTCAACCATTTAGAATATCATTCTCTTGGACACTTATCGTATCCAGGACATACTGATGTAGAGAGACCACTTAGGAGGAGTAAGTCTACTTAAGCTTGTCCAAAACTGGAAGTTCTAAGGCATTGACTTTTAGAATCATATTTTGATGTCTCTGGTGGGCCTACCAAGATATGCTATCTCTTAATCACCCAGTGGATTATAGGGAGGGTCCTTTACAAGAAAATGTATCAAGTTTGCCTGTGTACTCCTTTGCTTCTCTCCAAACTTTTTGAAACCTGAGTTGCCATGATTCATGACGAAATCTTTCAAAAATGTGACAGAAAAAATCATTTTTTGTCTCCAAGTTTGATGACCATTAAATTTCATAAGACATTTATTTGTAAAATATGCTTCTTTAAGCAATGATAGAATACTAGCTACAAACTGTTAAATTTTGCTTCTCTAAGTTTTACTTGCAAATAAATCTAAAAGAACTGTTCTAGTTTGTTGATATAATGCATGAATAAAAATTTCAATGCCAGAAGAGAGACTGGTAAATTTTTCTTTCAGCTTAAAAATTGGTGATCTGACTTTGATAATAAGACTATAGATGGAAAGCCTTTGAAAAACTCAAAGTATGAAAATGCATTGTGTTTCTTTTGTTGGATGAATTACATTAGTTGGAGAGGGGTCATTAAATTCCTGAGTGAAGGGAATAAAATGAATAATTGGGAAAGCTCCAATAGTAACAACAACAGCAACAACAACAACAATGATAATAATATTAACAGTGACCAAGTACTTATTCTTAGTCATCTCCTTACAATTACTATTTTCTTGAAGACCTAGTTTGCATGTGATTTTGTATCTGTATTTTCATTTGATTCCTAAGTCAGGTTGTGGAACTGAAGTTCCAAGCTCTGTGTAGCAAGTGAATCTATCAATCAAAAAAGTCTTTCCACCTAAGGCTATGTGTGGGTAATTTTCCATTCTGGAAGAGTTTGATAATTTTTATTGTTAAGAGTGAGTCCCCTATGGTGGCAGCAGCAGCCAGAAGCAGCCCAGAGCCACTGCTGAGGAAGTGACTCACAGAGCGAAATACTAACCCCACCAGCAGCAGTCACTAGCCTGAACATAGCTGTACAGAGTGAAGCTCCTACCCTCTCAGCTGACCAACCACATCTACCTCTGAATGAGTGATTCTGCTATTTTTAAGAAAACTGACCCCACTTGCCAGTAAGGAGTAACTCTGCACAGGAGTACTACGCAACCCTAAATTGCATGATGCACACAACCACTCAAAGCTGCCACCACCTAGAGAAAAATAAAATCACCATGCTATAAAAGGCAAGACATGCTCAAATTAAAAAATAAAACACTAATGATTCAAAGAAAGGAAGATGCCATGAACTCCCCAAAAAGATGAGTCAATGGTACTAAATAGGAAAACCTAAAAGATAAATAATTATGAGTGAGAGTTACACAAAATAACTGAATAATGTACAAGATGAACAGTTAACAAATGCAAGACCTCAGAATATAAATGAAAGATTATCTGAAAATAAACAAAAATGAAGTGATGAGCTACCAGGGCATATGGGTTGCAGTAAAAGCAGTTCTAAGAGAAAAGTTTATAGTGACTCAAGTACACATCAAAAACCAAGATATACCACAAATCAAATATCTAACCACACACTCAAAGAAACTATAAAAAGAACAGCTGAAGCAAGCAATAAGTAGAAATAATAAAATAATAAAACTTAGAGCAGAAATAAATAAAATAAAAACTCCAAAAGACCATTCAAAGAATCAATGAAATTAAGAGCTGATTGTTTAAAAAATAAGCAAAACTGATAATGCCTTAGTCAGACTCATGAAGAAAATCAGAGAGAAAACCCTAATAACTACCAGAAATCAAATAGGTGATATTATAGCAGATATCACAGAAATATAAAGGATCCTAAATGACTATTATGAACACCTATACGCCAACAAATTCGTCTATCTCGAAGTAATGGAGAAATTTCTAGAATCCTAATACCTTCCAAAAATGAGCCAGAAAGATATAAAAAAAAACTTAGAAAGACCAATTACAAGCACAGAAACTGAAGTGGTAATAAAAAGCATATCCAAAAAACAAGAGCTCCACACTGGATGACTTTACTAGCAAATTCTATCAAATGTTGAAAATAGATATAATTCTCATCCACCTTAAGCTTTTCCACAAAATCTAAGTGGAGGCAAAACTTCCAAATACATTCTACGAGGCTAACATTGCTCTTATTCTAAAACCAGACAAGGGGACAGCAAAAATATTATAGTAAATACCACATTAAAAACAGCATACATCATGACCAAGAGTGATTTATTGAAGGAATGCAAGTATGATTCAATATACACAAACCAATCAATATAATACACATTGGCAAAGAAAAATAAAAAAATAGAATCATATCCATAAATGCTGAAAATATATCTGACAAGATTCAATACTCATTCATGATTAAAAAATTCACCAAAGTAGGATCAGAAGGTATGTACCTCAACATAATAAAAGCCATATATGACAAACTTACAGTCAACATCATATTCAATGGTGAAAAGCTGAAAGCCTTTCCCAATAAAAATGCTTCTTGCTCTTCTCTTCCTACCTGCCTTCCTACCTGCTATCATTTCTCTAAAAAATATTTTGAGATAAATAAAAACAGAGTCAATATACCAAAAGTTATTGAATGGAGTTAAAATAGTACCAAGAAAGAAATTTATAGCTGTAAATGTAAACCTATAACTTAAGTTTATACCATAGGCAGTGAAGGAGAGCAAACTAAAACCAAAGCAACCAAAAATAATAAAATACTAAATATTGGAATAAAAATTAATGAAATCAAATACAGAAAACAGTAACGAAAACAACTGAAAGCAAAAGTTGACTCTTTGAAAGGATCAACAAAAATGACAAGACTTTAGATAGATTGACAAAGAAGTGAGAGACAAAATGAACCAGAAATAAAAGTTGGGACATATTTGCTATTCTTACAGAAACAAAAAAAGATTATAAAGGAATATTGTGAATAAACATATGCTAATAAATTATATACCTTACAAGAAATGAACAATTTCCTAGGAGAGATGCAATCTATGTAAAATGATTTCAGAAGTAAGATCACCTGAAGAGATCTATAAGAAAGGAAGAAATTGAATTAGCAATCAAAATATTGCCCACAGTTAAAATTTCAGGTCCAGATTCAAAGAAAAATTAATATACTTTTACAAAAAATATAGAAAAAGAGAATAACTCTCAAATGATATTATCACCCAGACACCAAAATCAAACAATTAAATAAAAAGAAAACTGTAAGTAACATCTCTTATTAACACAGATGCAAAAAGTCACAATAAAATGTTAGCAAAAATAATCTAGCAGTTAAAAAACTACATCATTGCCAATTGAGATTTATCCAAGGAATGCAAGGCTGGTTTAAAACCTTGAAATCATTCAGTGTGATAGATCACAAAAATAGAATGATAAATAAAAATCACATGATCATCTCACTAGACGTAGAAAAATTAACAAAATTCAAGACATCTCACAATAAAAAAAATCAAACTAGGAATAGAAGGGAAAAAATTCTCATTCTGATAAAGCCGCAAAAAAAAAAACACCCCAACTAACATATACCAATGGCGCAATACTTGATGAGTTACTTTTAAGATGATGAAAATTATGGAGTTTTTTTCTTACCACTGCTATATACCATTGTATTAGAAGGTTCTACTTAGACTTATTAGAAAATAAAAATGATGGAAAAACATCTATGTTGGGAAGGAAGTACTAAAATTATCACTCTTCAAAGATAATACAAATTTGTGTATAGAAAATCCTATGGTATTATTTAAACTACTATAACTAATAAATGAGTTCAGTAATATTAGAGGATATAAATTAATATGCAGAAATCAATTTTCTTTTAACACCCTTTCAATGAACAATCTCAAATTAAACTAGGAAGACAATTTCATTTTCAATGACAGAAAAGAATAAAATGTTTGCAAGCTAATTAAAAAATAATTACAAAACTTATGTTTGAAAACTATTGTTGAAATATTGTTCAATATAATTGTAAGAGGAGCTAAATAAATGCAAAAAGGTCCCATGATCATGGATTGGAAGACATTATTAATATGGCTATACACTCCAAGTTGCTCTACAGACTCAATGTCTCTATGAAGCTAGATAGATTTTTTGTAGAAATTGACAATCTGTTTTTAAAATGTATATGTAATTTCATGGTACTCATATTAGCCAAAACAATCTTGCAAAAAGAAGCAGAATGATTCATAGCTCCCTATTTCAAAAATTAACACAAAATAAATCAAGATTACCACAAAGTAATTAAGATACTATAATAATGTCACAGAGATATACATGCAGTTCAATGGAGCATAAATGAATGGTCAGAACTGATAAAATATGTCTTTTGTCAACTGTTATTTTGGAAATGGTTTCAAAGACATTAAATGTGGGGAAAGAATTTTTTCTGAAAATGGTACTAGGACAAGAGAAGCAATGCAAAAGAGTGAAGTTGAGACTTTCCTTCACACCATATAACCTTACACCTTTCTCAAATATTAACTAAAACTGAACAGACACAAATGTAAAATGCAAAGCTATAAAACTGCAATCCTTAGCATCTGAGAATATCTGTATGACTTTGGTTAGGCAAAAACATTTGAGATTTAACACTAATGGCATGAGTCATGAAATATGTGATAAATTGTATTTCATTATAGATAAAGAAATTTCTGCTCTGTGAAAGGCAGTGTCATGAGAATAAGACAAATCACAGACTCAGTGTATTTGCAAATATATTTGATTGTTATTAAAAATATGCATAGAGGTTGTAGTTAAGGTGTCTACAAAGACTGCGGTCATATGAAGACTTGATGGGCTATATCTGTTTTCAAGTTCACTGCCACAGCTGTTGGAAGCAGCTTCAGAGTTCCTCTCTGCCTCTTAGCCAGAGATCTCACATTCTCATTACATAGGCCTCTCCACAGGCTTTCTCATGACAGGGCATCTGGTTTCCTCCAGCGTGAATAACCTAAGAGACAGTGAGAGAATAACCAACATTGAAACTAAAAGTTATTTATAGTGAAATTGTAGAAGCAGCATATCATCGTGTGTCACCTCAGCATAGTAGGAGACAATAGTGAGCAAAAATTCACGTATTTCTGCTCTCTTTCAGGACAGTTAGCAGATATGATAATCCGGAAAAAATACACACAGTTATAGTAGTTTCAGGGCAGAAAAATCAGAGAGAAGCAGTTAAGTCACTCTCTCCATATTAGGATAAATTTACTTTGGTCAATATTCGTCTATGTCCTTGGGGATTCAGTAGTAAATTTTAATATTCAGAGGGATGAGCTCATGAATACTGCAAATTGTCAACATTTGGCTTGAATACTTCATATGATACTGTGAATCATACTCCTTTCCCTATCAATGTGTACAATGGAAAATTCTGTCTTGTCACAGATGGGGAAATCAGTCATCCCCAGCTGCAGGTTATGAATAGTCATGAAGCTCTTTTAGAAAAAAAAAATGTCTGTCTCCCTAGTACTTAGCACAGGCCTACTACATTGTATGTGCTCAATAAATATTTTCTCCTGCTTGACATAAGAGATGCTGGTCACATCCACATTGCAGATATCCAACCAATATTTGGTGAACAAATGAATCAATCAATGAAATCTATTAATTCTTACATAACTTTGTCATTTACATCAGAGAAGGACCCAAAAAGAGAGGTAAGGTGGGGTCTCTATTTCTTGGTTTCACTAAGTGAATGAAGTAAGCTGGGCAGCACTAATTAAGTTGACTGGCTTTCTATCTGGGAAGTCTATTAAGACAAAATAGTGAAATATAAAACTCAGTTTTACCAGATATTTACTTTATTGTATTCAAATTATATTAGTAAGACTTGCATGAATATGTTGCAGCAGGCTTAGGAACGTATTCATCAGTGATTTGAAGGTGTACTGGTCACAACCTATAAAAGCTGTTATATTAAAATATAATTGTCATACATCACTAATTCTAGTTTTATTAAGTTAAATATACTAGAAATATCAGGCACACCACATTTGATTTCCATTTATCTCCAAAAGTATTTTCCAAACAATATTGTTTTGCAGCTAGCAAAATAATATACTATCTTCCTGGGTTTGTGGATCCTCATTGGATATTTCCTTATGGAACTATATTACACCATTGGTGGGAATGCAAATTAGAGTAGCCTCTATGGAAAACAGTATGGAGATTTCTCAAAAATTAAAATGGAATCACCATTTGAGCAAGCAATCCTACTTATAGGTATATATCCAAAGAATATGAAAACACTAAAATTAATTTGTATCCCTCTGTTCGTAACAGCACAGTTTACAATAACCAAGACTTGAAAACACCTTAAATGCCCATCAACAGATGACAGGATAATTAAGATGTGGTATTTATACACAGTGGAATTCAAATTTGCTATTAAAAAATAAAATTGTGTCTTTTGCAACAACCTAGATGATACTTGAGGTTTCATGCTAAGGAAAATAAGTTATAAAGAAAAATGCCATATGGTTTTGCTCATGTTGGAATATAAACAAACAAAATGTATGAACTAATAATAAAACAAAACTTTCAGGACTCCGCTCCAAGAAAATGGTTATGGAGGGGTGTGGGGAGTAGGAGCGGGTGGGGAACTTGGAGTTCAAAGTAAAAATGATAGTGGTGACCAGCTCAATATACACATAGGCTGAAGTTTTATCCTATTCTGAAAATCATATGGTAGTGAAAACTAATGAAACAATAACAAATAAGTTTAAAGATCAAAAAATCAAATGTCAGATATCTCAATTGAACTATTTTGGGTATACTTGCTACATGAAATATATTATTAAAACTAATTACACCTGCTCATTTTTGCTTTCTCTAAACATGTCTACCAAAAATTTCTAAATTCCATATATAGCCCACATCAAGTTTCAATTGAACAACACTGATCTAGAAACTTGAAATGACTTAGTATTTACTGCTAATCTATCATACAAGTCAAAAAAGACTTTGGAAAAGTATTCCACAGACCCATGAAATTAGCTCACTTTTGAGCATCATAATTCTTGATTATCATGCCTAAATGATTTTTCTGCTTCTTTAAAACAATTACTTCTATTCCAGTGCTTGATTCTCAGTGTATCAATTGGTTCTTTTCTGGTTGTTGGCTTATCTTTTTGTTGTTCTTTATCATTCTCTCAGGCATCTGTTTCTTTTATATACCCAGGGACTTGTGGGATGTTGTGATGTTTCAGTCTCCATCACACTTAGAAAATTAGAAGCAGGAAGAGGTTTCCATTCTTGAGCATGTAAAATTGTTAGAAGGAAGATAAAATCAATGGTTAAAGGTGAACAGACAAAATCATCACATGGGTGCATCCTGGTGGAGTAGCGGTTGAGTCTGCTACTTTTGGCAGCATGTGGCTTACATGCATCCCAAGGACCTGGGTTCTGGAGACAGGTCCAGGGTAACAACCAAGATGAATGACTGGATAAAAATGAAAGGAATGCTTCTTCCTCCTCTCTCTTTCTGCCTGCCTACTTGTCTTCATTCTGCCTGTACCTTTCCTTTAAAAAATTCACATGAAATAATGGAGAATCTCTTATTTCAAAATATATATATTTGTAGGAGTGAAAGCTGTAGCAGCTTTACTTATGTAAGCAAAAGGATTTTTACCACCATCATCTAAGAAACTTGATATAGCTGTCACTGCTAGCCATTTTCTTTTTTTCTATTATGATTCAAAGCCATTATATTCTATATAAAGATAAGTATTGAAAGGAAAAAAAGGGCCATAATATCACTTTGAGTTAACACTGATTGAGGTTTTTTAAAATAGCAGTAAATGTAATGATGCACAGACAGGTAAAAGTTAAAGTGAAAAATCTCCTGCTTCCCTCCCTAATCCACCTTTTTTACCAAAGAACTGCAACTAATTTCTTTTGAATCATTCCAGAAAAAAAATGAAAAGATGTATTTATAATATAAAATATCATGAACTATATTCTGATGAAAAATTCAAAGGTATTCCATATTATTTTTTAATAAAATAAATATTGCTGTATTGTTTTTATATGTCATGGCATTTTGTGGATTTGTCTTGGAACCAAACATTTCTCAATATGTAAGTATATGATATCAAGCATTTTGTTATTAGAAGCAGACACCAAAGGGAAATATATTAATTGGGAGGAATGCTTGAAAATGATAAAGAAGAAGGCAGAAAAAGCCTGCAGGGATGAAATCTGTAAAAGGAGAAGGAAGGAATCTGTAAGAAGACTCTCAGACTATCCCATAGTTCTAAGGTTTCTGACAGGCTGATAAGAGTACCATGAGCCAAAGTTGCCTGTTAACATGTACATCATGAAAGAAAGGACTGCACTAGTAGCTCATACATATACTATTATGTAGGGTAACATTAGAACATGACCCATAAACAACCTTGAAAGTGGACTCTGTGACCGAATGCAACAGATGGATTTTCTGGGATAAGTGACTATACCCAAAAAGTCCTGCCCTTGAATTTAGCTGTCCTTGTCTTCTTGGCTGTTTTTTTGTTCTTGTCCGCTTGGCTGTTCTTGCCCACTCACTACCCACCTTCTGCTGATAACCTCTTTAAAAGAGCTCCCCCCATCATTGCTGAGGGCACGGTTACTTTCAGGCTATTTACCGACCCTGAACCATCGGGGGATGGAAGTCTGCCTGGTCAGTCATGGGAGGAGGCTGAGTCTTTCCAGACCTGCCACCCTCAGAACCCCCTGTTGTGAGTATAATAAAAGCCATGTCCTTGCCGCCTGTGTCCTCTTGTGATTTCCTTAGACTATCTGCTAGGCAGGACATTACTCTGCAAGAACTTGAACACCTGCATAACTAAATACTTCCCACTTAATGATTACTTGGGAACAATCCAAGGGAAGCATGGTACAAAAGTAATGGTGGATCCAAGGAGGCAGCAGTTATGTTTCACACAGCTGAGTGGCACATTTTCATAGCTATCAAAATTCACCTTTGCAGTGCACAGGCCCATTTCTCTATGCGGGTTTAGAAATCACTCCTACCTCATTCCTGTGGGTCTCTATGAGAAGGAACATCGAAGGGAGACGTTATTGGGACAAACTACAACCCCTATTGCTGCATTTTGTCTTTGGGCCAGAACTGGTAATTCTCTTTGTTTTCAACTATGCAGTTTAAATCCCATTCATCCTCAGTTATTATTTTCAGATATCTTGGATATATACCTATTTGTGTGAATCAAACCTTCATTCCTGAGGAACTTGAACCTTCAGCAATATCTGCCTCAGACTGGAATTGCTTCAGATCCATTCACAATTATAATGGGGAAAGAGGATACAAGAAGAACCTATGTAGATCACCAAGTTCCACATCTATTCTTCCTTGACTGATTATCTAAAAGCAAGCTTACCTTCTTCTTCTCCTGATTATAGTCAATTACTCATGAAACAAAGTGATTTCCCTCCTTGCTTGCTGGTCCCTGGACACCAGTAGCCCAATACTTGTCATTCAGTGGGATCCTGCTTTGATTCCCTATGAACCATTTTGGCAAGGAATAGGCACACTCTTGATTCCGCTGTTGTGATTGAGGTCAAAGTTGAATACAGTAGTCTGAATTAATGCACATATTGCATCTGGATGATAACACATAATTTTTTCAGTGTTGCCTTTGGTGCTTTAGTTGGTGCCTTTGGTGCATTTGAACGTGTTCTGCTAGGGCAACTCCTGGATAATCCAACAGGTGATATAATCACTGGATCCCCTTGTTATGGACCTATTTCTGCATATCCTTTATTGTAAAATGGCTATCTTGTTCAGAAGCTATACTGTGTAGAATTCTATGACTGTGAATCGGTCACTTTTAAAGCCCCCAGATAGTGGTGCCTATTGAGGCTGTGCAAGCAGAAAATTAAAACTTATATCCTGAACACATATATATTCCTGTTAGCATGAACTACTGACCCTATGGGGGTGAGTATGCATCTGCACAAAGTGTACAATCAGGTACACAGCCCTATGCACTGGGAACATTTTCCTTTCTGCTGCTTTTCAAGACCACCCCTAATGTGACTAAAATGCAGTCGCTATTCATATTTTACTTGCACCCACATACCAAAATGATCCACCTGCAAATTGAGCTTGATTTTTTTCCTTTAGGATAGAAGTGGTGCAATATGTTAGCTTGCTACTAAGTGGCCTATTGTTCACCTTGATGAATAATACCATATTTAGCTTACAGCCTTGATATCTGTTGGCATAGTTTGTGTACTCATAAAGGGAAACAGCAAAATTATCTTGGTATATAGAATTTTATGCTATTAGTTCCAGACCTAGGACCAATTTATATTACCATGGGCACTGTTTGAGGTATCGATTGATCAGTTCTGAAGATAAATATTGATTGTCAGTTGATAGTGTCACGTTCTTCTTTATGATGAGTGATTTCAAGGGGTCATAATATTGGATTAATAGCAAACCATCTTCATATTCATACCTATTTACATGTCTGTCCACTTTCCTGTACTCCAAACTACCTTTTTTCTGATATGTTTCCTTACAGCTCCTGACCAAATGACCAGAAAACTGGACACATTCAAGGAATCCATATATATTCCCACTATGAACCACTTCTACACAAAATGGAAGATCAGGTGTACAGCTTACAGCCCAATGCACTGGGAAATTTTTCTTCCTGCTGCTTTTCAGGATCACCCTTAATGTACCTATAACGCAGTCATCATTCATTTTTTATTTACATCCATATACTAAGCTGATCCACTTGCAAACAAAGCTTGATCTTTTCCCTCCTCCTTTAGCAGGGTATATAGAGCCATCCCTTTCCATACAATTACAGGTGCAAACCAGGCAGTAGGCACTGAAGCAACTCTGGTGGGTAGAATGGGAATCTGAGATATCTGCTTATATACCTTATCTGTGCCCTCTACTTAATTCAGGATGTTCCACTCGATGACAGACCTGACTTTATAACACTGTGGGTCTGAAAGAATCCACATCTTATTGGGTAGTTCCAGATATATGGTTACTTGGTGCTCCAAAGTCAAGCATTCTTTCTCTCAGAGACTAGCACCAAATCAGGAGCTGTTTCTCAACAAGTGTGATGATTAGACAGTCCAAATTACATTAAACCTAAGGCAAAATTTTGTAAATGAATATGCTATCAGTTCTAGATGAATTTAAAATGTTTCTTCCCTCACTGCCCCCAGATTACTGAACTGTAATTAACATATAGCATTGGCTAAATTTAAAGCATATCATATGATGATTTGATACACCTACACATTAAGAAATAATTACTGCCTCCATTACCTCACATATATACCATTTTTTTGGTTAAAACATTTGCTCTCTAATATTTTAACAACTTGCCAGTGTATAACAGAACATTGCTAATTATAGTGACCATAATGTGTGTTAAGTTATCAGAACATAACCCATTTTATAACTGAGTTCTTATCCTTTGACCAGCATCTCTTCCATATCCTCCACGTCCCAAACCACTAACAACTACAATTCTACTCTGTTTACATAAGTTTGGCTTTTTTTAGATTTCACTTAGAAGTGAGGTCATATAGTTTTCACTTTTCTTCGATTTATTCTACTTTGTATAGTGACCCCATGGTTCATCCATGTTGTGGCAAATGACAGGATTTCCTTAACTTTTTATGGATGAATAATATTTGATTGTACACATATGCCATAATTTTTTTTAAAAAAATTTAAAGGTAAGGTATAAGTGTAATGAAGGCAAATAGGCAGGAAGACAAGAGGAGAGAGGAAAAAGAAGCATTTAATTTTATTTCCATTTGGTTGTTTACACTGGTTGCTTCCACCCCAGACCTGGAACTCAAACCTAGGAATACGTGGCTTGCATCCTGCAACGGCAAGTGACTTAACTACTGTTTCACCAGAGTGCACTGACATAATTTATTTATCCATTCACCTGTCAACAGATGCCTTGGTTGTTTACATGTCTTGGCTACTGTAAACAATGCTGCAATGAACATGGGAGTGCAGATTTTTTAATTTGAGGTATTGATTTTGTTACTTGTGACAGATATCCATAAGTAGAATTGCTGGATCATATGATAGTTCTATTAATTTTTTGAGGAACTTCCATACTGCTCTCCATAATTGTGCAAATTTGCATTCCCATTAATACTGTGCAAGGGTTCCCTTTTCTCCACATCCTCTTCAGCACTTATCTCTTTTTGATAATTGTTGTTCCAATAGACCTGAGGTGACATCTCATTGTGGTTTTGATATGCATTTCCCTGAAGATTAGTGATATTGAGTAGATTTTCATGCACCTGTTGGTGATCCATATATCTTCTATGGAGAAAATTTCTATTCAGAATTTCTGCCCATTTTAAAAATCAGATTGTATCTTGCTATTGATTTGTACAATTTCTTTATATTAATTTGGAATTAACCCCTTATCATTTTAATGGCTTACAGTATTTTCTCCCATCCTATAGGCAACCTTTCCAGTTTGTTGATTTTTTCTTTGTCATGCAGAAATTTTAAATTGTGTGTATTCCTATTTGTTTGTTTTTGTTTTTATTGCATGTAATTTTGGAGTAAAATACAGAAAAATGTGTTGCCAAAACCATCTTCAAGGAAATTTTCCCCATACATTTCTCCTAGGAATTTTAGTATTTAAGAGCTAATGTTTAAATCTTAATTCATTGTGGTTGATTTTTTAAAATATGTATATGATTAGGGTTCAATTTCATTCTTTTGAATGTAGATATTCAGCTTCCCCAGCACTGTTTATTAAAGAAGCTATCTTCTCTCTATTGTGAATTCTTGACATTCTTGTTGAAAATTAATTGACTGTATGAGTATGGGTTTATTTCTGAATTCTTAATTCTGATCTATTGGTCTATATATCTAGCATTAATGCCAGTACCATTATGTTTTGATTACTATAGCTTTGTAATATATTTTGCGTCAGCAAATGTGATGTTTCCTATTTTGTTTTTATCTCTCAGGATTGCTTTGGCTATTTAGGTTCGTTGCTGTTCCATATAAATTCTAGATTTTTCTTATTTCTGTGAAATATAACATTGATATATTGATCCAGACAGGTTGAATCTATAGATGATTTTTTAAATTTAATTCAATTTTTTATTATTATTGAAGGGATAGTGCATTTTGACAATGACTTTTTTGAGGTATACATAGTGGTACTTTTACATTTACAAATAGCATATTGGATTTACTAATATTCCTCTCCTCTTTTTTATTCTTTGCTTATAGTTAATTTCCTTCATCCCATTTCCCCCATCCCTCCTCCATCATTTTGACACCCCTTGATTTGCTTTTTTGTCTCTCATCTCTAAGAGTCCATAGTTGTTTGGAGTAGTGTTCTCTCTTTCTCTCTGTCCCCCAAACCCCTGTTTTTAGTGTTGTTTAATTTATGACACTTATTTGTATTCTCCTTAGATATCATATGAATGCTATCATATGATGTCTGTCCTCCTTGCTTATCTCTCTAAGCATAATTCTCTTCAAGTCCATCCATGTTGTTGCAAATGGCAGGATCTCTCCCTTTTGATGGCTGCATAGTGTTTCATAGCATATTTGTACCACATCTTCTTTATCCACTTCTCTTTTGATGGGTATTTAGGTAGTTTCCAGGTCTTAGCTATTGTGATTTGTGCTACAATGAACATGGGGTTGCATATATCTCTTCGGATAAGTGTTTTTGTGTCTTTGGGGTAAAAGTCCAGTAAGGGAATAACTGGATTACATGGAATTTTCATTCTCAATTCGTTGAGGACCCTCCACACTGCCTTCTAGAATGGCACCACTTTGCATTCCCACCAACAGTGAATTAGAGTTTGCTTTTCTCCACATTCTCTCTAGCACTTATTATTTCCATTTTTTACATAATAGCCTTTCTTACCAGTGTGAGGTGATATCTCATTGTTGTTTTGATTTGTATTTCCCTGATGATAAGAGATGTAGAGAATCTTTTCATGAACATGTTGGCCATTTGTATATCATCCTTGGAGAAGTGTCTATTAAGGTCATCAGCCCATTTTTGGATTGGATTGCTTGTAATTTTGTTGTCCAATTTTTTGAGTTCCTAGTATGTCATAGATATTAACCCATTATCTGAGGTGTGAGAGGCAATATATTTTTCCATTCAGTTGGATGCCTTTTTGTTTTTATGTGAGTTTCTTTTGCTGAGTAGAAACTTCTTAGTTTTATGTAATCCCACTTGTTTATTTTGGATTTTATTTTCCTTGCAATGGGAGTTGAGTTGCCAAAGATATCTTTTAGGTCTCTGTCTAATGTTTTGCCTCTATTCTCTTCTATGTGTTTGATAGCTTCTTGTCTTATGTCTAGGTCTTTAATCCATTTTGAGTTAATTTTTGTGTTAAGTAATGGTCTAGTTTCAACCTGTTGCATGTGACTGTCCAGTTCTCCCTGCACCATTTATTAAAGAGGCTGTCCTTGCTCCATGGTAAGTTCTTGACTCCTTTGTCAAATATTAGGTGTCCATATATATGTGGATCTATTTCTGGACTTTCAGTTCCGCTCCATTGATCTGTCTGTCTGTTTTTTATGTAAGTACCACTCTATTTTAATTATTATTGCTTTGTAGTAGAGATTGGAGTCAGAGAGCATGACTCCTCCGCTGTTGGTTTTTTCTTGAGGATTGTTTTTGCTATCCTGGGTTATTTGTTGTTCCAAATAAATTTCATTATTTTGTGTTCTATGTCTGTGAAGAATGTCTTTGGAATTTTGATAGGGATAGCATTGAATCTATATATTGCCTTGAGCAGTATGGCCACTTTGATTTTGTTGATTCTTCCAATCCATGAGCATGGAGTATCTTTCCATTTCTTTGTGTCATCTATTTCTTTCAGCAGTGTCCTATAGTTTTCATAGTATAGGTCCTTCACGTCTTTGGTTAGGTTTATTCCAAGGTATTTCATTTTTTGGTGCATATGGTATTGTTTTATTCAGTTCTCATTCTGTATTTTCATTGTTGGCATACAAAAATGCAACAGATTTTTTAATATTAACTTTGCAGCCTTCCATCTTGCCATATTTGGTTATTAGAAATCTAGTTAGCCTTTTACTTTATTCTTTGTGGTTCTCTATGTATGTTATCATGTCATCTGTGAAAAGTGATAGTTTCATTTCTGCTTTTCCTATTTGGATACCTTTATATCTTTTTCTTGCTTAATTGCATTGGCCAGAATCTCCAGTACTATATTGAATAGTAATGGTGAGAGTGGACATCCTTGTCTTGTTCCTGATCTTAGGGGAAAAGTTTTCAATTTTTCTCTGTTGAGTACACTGTAGGCTGTGAGATTGTCATATATATATATATATATATATATATATATATAATTATGTTGAAGTACCTTCCTTCTATACCTATTTTGGAAGGGTTTTAATATAAAAGGGTGTTGAATCAAATTTTTTTATTGAGATGATTGTGTGGTTTTTGTCCTTTTTTCTTGATGTAGTGCACGCATTTATCGATTTGCATATGTTGAACATCCCTGCATCCCTGGAATAAATCTTACTTGATCATGGTGTATGATTCTTCTTATATGTTGTTGAATTCAATTTGCTAATATTTTGTTGTTAACTTTTGCGTCAGTATTCATTAAGGCTATTGGTCTATAGTTTTTGGGTTTTTTTTCAGTATAGTCTTTATCTGGTTTTGAAATCAGCATAATATTGGAGTCATAAAAGTGTTTAGAAGTTTTCCATCGTCTTCTATTTTTTGGAACAGTTTAAGGAAGATTGCAATTAATTCTTCTTTGAATACTTTGTGGAATTCGCTGATGAAACCGTCTGGTTCAGGGCTTTTGTTTTTGGGAAGGTTTCTGATCACTGTTTCAATTTCTTTGCTTGTGATTGATCTGTTGATGGTTTATTGCTCTCCTCTGCTTAGTTTTGTGATATTGTACCTTTCCAGAAATGTGTCTAATTCTTCTAGGCTATTTTTTGTTGCCATATAGTTGTACACAGTATTCTCTTATAGTCCTCCATATTTCTGTTGTATCTATTGTGATTATTCCTTTCTCGTTTCTGATTCTATTTGTGTTTTCTCTCTTCTCTTTTTTTGTGAGGCTAGTGGCCTTTCCATTTTGCTTAGTATTTCAAAAAATCAACTTTGAATTTATTGAAGAGCACAAGCAGCCTCCCTAACTTCTAGTGGCGCAAACTCAGACAGAGCAGGGAGCTGCAAGCCTGAGCCAAACTGAGTGGGGTTGGAGGGGGAGGTTTCTGTGATTGCTGCTGACAAACTCCTGGCTAGAAAAAGCCCACAAGGAGAAAATTTGAGACAGAAAGAATAGGAGCATACAGGTGCTGCTCACCCTCCACTACACACCTGTGGACTTGGGCCCCCTGGGACCTGGATCCAGTGGCTAAGACCCTGGAAGAATAGCCCATGGTAAGGACTTGACCCTGATGGTTTGGTGATTACAAGAGACATAAGTGCAATAGAAGACTCAAGTCACGTAGCCCAGTCAGCAGGGGTCTACCAACAAAACAAACCTACCTCTACTCACCATTAGGTGGCAAAACTGCATGCTCACAGATGACTACTACACCCCCAAACTGACACCCACCCCCACCCAGCAACCATCATCATTCCCTGACACAGCAAGACACACTAGGAAACACTGTAAGGGTCAAAAATACAAAATAAAACAAAAATAATATCCCTGGTAGAAATTTAAAAGACAAACTAGCAGATCAACAAGATCCCAAATCATGGGGGGAAAACTACAACACACCCTGAAATCTCAGGAAATGGTAACAACAAAATGACAGTTCATCAGAAATTAACTTTGAAAAAAAAAAAGAGAATGGTTTTATCTAATAGATAAAGAATTCAAGTCCGCAACCATAAAGAAATTCAGAGAATTAAAAGAAAACACAGATTAACAAAAAAGAGCTTAAGCAAATAATTAAGCACTGACAGCTAGAGATTGAAGCTCTACAGAAAAAAAATAATAAGAACACAGGATTTAAAGGAGATAGTTCATGAAACTAAGAATAATATAGAAACCTATGGAACCAGAATAACTGAAATGGAGGAAAGGATTAGTGATATAGAGGATAGTAATGTAGAAAGGAGCTAAGAAGAAGAAAGAGAAGTTAAACGCAAACAGAATGAAGAAACACTCAGAGAACTATCTGACATCATCAAGAAAGGCAACATCAGAGTATGGGTATCCTAGAAAGCAAAGAGAAAAAGAAAGGATCAGAGAACATCTTCAAGGCAATAATGGCTGAAGATTCCCAAATCTAGAACATGTAATGAAAATACAGGTCAATAAAGCAAACAGAACACCCAATTACATAAATCTTAAAAAAAAAAAAAACTACATCAAGACACATAATTTTGAAACTATCAAAAATCCAAGACAAAGAAAGAATTCTAAAGGTAGCCAGGGGAAAAAAAAAAGAAGATAACATAGAAAGGCACTCTTACCAGACTAAACTCAGATTTCTCAGCAGAAACTCTACAGGCTAGAACGGAATGGAATGATGTTTTCAAAATACTTCAGGACAAAAAATGCCAGCCAAGAATACTGTATCCTGAAAAACTTTTTCAAGTTTGAGGGAGAAATTAAGGTTTTTCCCAACAAACAAAGCTAAGAGAGTTTGCAACCACAAGACCCCCTCTACAAGAAATGCTAAAGGAGGCCACACTAGTTAAACCAAAGAGGAAAAACTTCACAAAATGTAACAAAGTGACAAATAGATTAACATAACCAGAAAACAAAGATCAAAACAGCAGTAGCAATTTCTCAAATGTCAGTAATTATTGTAAATGTAAATGGATTGAAAGGCACAGAGTTGCTAAATGGATTTAACAACATAACCCAGCACTATGTTGTCTACCAGAAATTTATCTTAGGTTGCAAGACAAGCAAAGGCTTAAAGTGGATGTATGGAAAATGGTATTCCAAGCTAATGCCAAATCCAAAAGAGCAGGAACAAATATACTCATATCAGATAAGGTAGTCTTTCAACCAAAGAAAATTTAAAAAGATAAAGATGGACATTATGTAATGATAAGGGGATCAATACGACAAACAGACTTAACACCTATTTAACATTTATGCACCCAATAAAGGAGCACCCAAATATATCAAGCAAATATTAACAGATCTAAATAAGGATATTGACAGCAACACAATAATAGTAGGGAACTTCAATACTCCTCTTTCAGTAAAAGACAGATCATCCATACAGAGATTCACTAAAGAAAAAGATCTTTAAATGACAAAATAGAAGTGCTGGACCTAATAGACATATATAGAGTACTTCACCCAAAAACTATAGACTGCACATCCTTCTCAAGTGCTCATGAAACATTCTCAAGGATAGACCACATGTTGGGACACAAAACAAGCCTCAGTAAATTTTCAAAGATTGAAATCATATCTAATATCTTTTCAGATCACAATGGCATCAAACTAGAGATCAACCAAAAAGAGAAAGAGAGGAAAACCACAAAAGAGTGGAAAATAAACAACATATTGTTAAGCAACCAATGGATAAAAGTGGAAATTAAAGAAGAAGTTAAAGGTATCTGGAATCAAATGAAAATGAAGAAACAACCTATAAGAATCTATGGGATGCAGCAAAAGCAGTAATAAGAGGGAAATTTATAGAGATACAATCCTACCTCAGAAAACGAGAATCACAAATAAAAAGCCTAAACCATCACCTAAAGGAACTAGAAAAAGCAGAAAAACAGAAGCCTAAATCCAGCAGAAGGAAGGAAATAATAAAGATTAGAGCAGAAATCAATGAAATACAAATCAGAAAGACTATAGATGATTTTGACTCTTTAGAAGAATGTGTATTCTACTCTCTTGAGTAGAATGTTCCTTATATGTCCTTTAGTTCTATTTGATCTAAAGTATAGTTAATGTTAAAAGTATTCTTATTGATTTGTATAGTATGCAAAGTTTTGAAAATAGAATACTAATGTTCCTTGTTACTACTATATAGCTGTTTATTTCTCCTTTCAGATCTTCTATATGTACTTAATGTAATTAGAGTCTCTGCTATTAGGTGCATAAATTTTTATAATTTTTATATTCTCTTGATAAATTGCCTTCTTTGTCATTATATAATAACCTTCATCTCTTGTTAAAGTTTTTACTAAAAGTCTACTTTTTATGAGTATATCATCCCCTATTTGGGTTTACATTTGCATAGAATACATTTTCCCGTCCCTTCACTTTTAGTCTATACATATCCTTAAAACTAAAAGTGAGTCTCTTGTATTTAGTTGAGTCTGGTATTTTTATCATTCCAGTCTTTTGATTAGAGAATCTAATCCATTTACATTTAAAATAATTATTGGTAGACAAAGATTTATTAATGTCCTCTTATTAATTTTTCTGGGAATTTTGTAGTTGCCTTATTTGTCTTTCTCTTTTATTATTTTGCTTTTATGACAGATGATTTTCCATAGTAACACGCTTTGATTTCCTTCTGTTATTTTTTGTGTGCCTACTAGAAGTTTCACTTTGGTGTCATCATGAGAGTAACAAAAAATATCTTTTAGGTATGCTAGTCTATGTTAAACTGATAACTTCAATAATATACAAGTCCCTTATTGATTTGTTACCCTCCCATATTCTATGTTTTTGATGTTACAATTTATTCTCCTTTCATATTGCATATCCATTATTGTAACTATAGTTGATCTTTATACTTTTGTCCTTTTATGTACATATAAAATTAAGTAAAATAAAATGAATTAAATAAAGATGTTTCTTTCTTCCTTCCTTCCACCTTTCCCTCCCTCTTTAAAGAAAAAGCAAGAGGAGACTTCCTCACATACAAAGGAATACCTATAAAGCTGCTAAAGTAGTTCTCAGAAGAAACTTTAAAGATCAAGAGAGTGTGGTGTTATATTTAATGTGCTGGAAGAAAAAAAACACTCCAACCAAGAACACTTAACTAGAAAAATTGTCTTTAAGAAATAATGGCAAGATAAAGACTTTCTCAAACAAAAGCTAAAAGAGTTAGTCATCACTAGGCCTTCTTTACAAGAAATTCTGAAAAGTGTTCTTCAAGTTGATGAAAAGATGCTAGCAACATGAAATTAATGAAAATATAAGATGCACTGGTAAAGGTAAGTATATAATCAAATTCAGAAATTCTAATATTTTAATATAGTAGTGTGTTAACTACTTAACTGATCAAGACCCTTTTTGGGTGTCTGGTATGTTCCTCCTAGGGACACCAGGTTCTACTAACCATCTGTAAAACTCCCTATGGATAAAGCCCCCTTGACTACCCAATTGATTCTGCTGGCTGCTATAATTGCAGTCTCTTGGCTTCAGATAGTTAAGAACTGCCTTCATCTATATGAATATTAATTATCCCAGCTCTGTGACTGCCTCCCCTACCATCATAACCAGTCTGAAGAAGAGAGTCAACACTGAACTTCTTAGAGATACTAGTGTTCCTTTTATCAGCACATTCTTGAAGACTTAGATGAATTTTTTATCCTCTGAACCCTCCTGTGGAATGCTATGCTAATCTGAATCTTCTCCCATAAAAGAGTAATTCCACCTTGGCCTCATACCTGAGACTTTATATTTCTTCCACTATTGTGTGCCAAAAACCCTAGGTATTTCTGTTTCATTTAGCATTAGTCATTGTTTTCACCAGACTTATAAGAACTACACTAGTGAAAAGTTTATCACATTTCCAGGGATCCTTGTTAGTTAAATTGTATATCCATATAAAATGCTCCCAAGTGAATGAATTCATGGTTATCCAGTATTATATTCTGGTAACCTACATCAAGGCCTTCAAAAATCTATCCTGGGATTATTTCCCTGGTTTCTGTTGCTACGTGGTAGATAACTTTTACATGCAACTATTTGATATATGATATTTCCCCACCTTTATCAGACTCAGAATGGCCCCCACTGGGTCATGTTATGATGTAACACTAATTAATAAACTTGTAGGTTATGAGATAGCATCAGTTGTATTACTTGAGTTAGTTTTCTGTAGTATAGAGGAGGTGCTTGCCTTACTAGACAATCATGGGTCATATCTGTAACTACTGAGGGTTCAAAGTAATTTGTAGAAACAATATTCTCAGAAATACTCCGAAGGACATCCATCCAGATGCCAATACCTCATGTTTCCATACCCCATAGTTTTTTCAGTCAGGAGCCTGGCATTAATATATCACACTTGATTTAAATGTCTTTTAAACTCTAAAATGCTATCAGTCCCAGTCTACTGCCCAGCTGTTTCTTCTCTTTCACTGAAGGATATGAGATCCTCTTTAAAAGCTAACAGATCTCAATATAGCTGTTGAAAAACATTAAGGAAAAGATGCCAAAAAGTCTCTCAAATTCTCATACTTAGCTTTAATTGCTTGTTGACTACCTACGATTTCTCATTTCACTGTGCAGAACATCAAGAAAAGTTAGTTAACTAATAACCAGAAAGTTCCACTCTACTGATAGGCATTATCCTTCCTCTCTCCTTTAAATGTATGTACCTCTTTGGAAAACAGTATGGTGATTTCTTAAAAAAAAAATATGGATCTACCATTTGGTGTAGCAATCTCACTTCTAAGAATATACCCAGAGAACACAAAGTCTCTAAGTAGAAAAAACATTTGCATTCCTGTTCCTTTGCATCCTCTGTTCATAGCAGCACAATTCACAATAGCCAAGACATGAAAACAGCCTGAATGTTTGTCAACAGAGAATAGGATAAATAAATTGAGATATATATATATGTGTGTGTGTGTTTGTGTTTGTGTATAAGATATTTAGATAGATATGCAATGGAATTCCATGCAGCTTTTACAAAAGACAAAACTGTGCTCTTTGCAGCAACCTGTATAGAGCTAGAGGTGAACATGCTAATTGAAATAAGCCAGACAGAAAAAGAGACTTATTGGATGACTTCCCTCATATATGGAACATAAAGAAAAAAACAAACAAATATAGAAATATCAACAAAATCCATAGAACTCAAGATTGTGGTTACCTGTGGTGTGGGAATGGGGAGGGGAGGAAGGAGAGAACAAGGTGGCGGTAAAGAGCACTGGAACTCTGGTAATAGGTGTGATATGAAATACACACAGAATGAGGTGTAATTTCAAAAACCTATATACATATTCATGTGCGTGTTTAAAATGTATATAGCAATGTAAGCAAACGATGAAATTATTTTTAAAAAGCCTGTACACAAATGCTGGTGAGAATGAGCTAGACACACTGATGACACACTGGGTCCTTCCAGAAAGAATTCATAGAGAATTTGGTCAGGACCACACAGCAAGTTTATAAAAAGCAGTAACAGCAAGTTCAATTCCGCTGTGGTCTGGGAAAGTTACATCAAAGAAATGCACAAGTGTACACACACATGCTGCCCATATCTCACATCAGCAAGATGGAGTCATATGTATATATATTATATATACATATATACATATATATATATATATGAGGGGTTGGGGCTTCTCCCTTTGTGGGTGTGTCCAGGTTACCTGGCGTGAATATCTAGGGGTGTGTACCAGACCCACGTTGCTAAGGTGGGGTCCTGGCATTTTGGAGGGGGTCCTTCCTCTTAGAAGCCTGAGGTTTTTCCAGTTAACCTGCTCATACATATGCATACTGCCCTACAGATTTTAAGCTATGCTCTCCCCGCATCATATACCAGCATGGATGTTCTCATCCATGATTATTTTTACAGTTCAAGATTGGTGAAATCTCTTAATGATTAGATCATCACAATGTGCAAGGAACTCAATGTGGCCCCATACTGCAACTCAGGATCATTTTTGCCTATTGGGCAATAAATTAGTCAGACCCCGAACTCTTTCTTACCACCAATGTTCCTGGATAAACCTAACAGCATTCGTATTAGCGTTGGTCCTCTGAGAAGTAGCTACTCAAATAAGAATCGATAAACAAAAGATTAATCCTGGTAAAAACCATGAAAAAAATGAGGAAGAAGTGAGAAATGTTGAAGAGAGCCTTCAGATGCAAATGTAAGTATGACATTGGTGAAGGAGAGGAGTAAAGGTAGCTGGGATTCCCAGGAAGAGATTTAGGCTGCAGTGCCATTCTTTGGTTTCAGGTAAACTGAACGGGAGTTTGATTAAAAAAAGACTGATTAGAAAAGTCTCACATCTCGTGGAAATGCAGCTACATTGTCACTAGTTATTGACAAGGATCAGCCCATGGGATGCATGACCTCATCAAGATCATGGAGGAGGACTCAGAGGGTAACAGCAACTACCATTAGTCAACAATGCTCCCCTCCACAGAAGACCTGAGTGGTACATTTTCATGATTGTTATATTACTCTATAACTTTTTAATGACTAGGGTAAAATTTATATTATATGACTGCTTTAGTTTTTTAATTTTATTTTGATAAATCATGAAATATCCAAAACTTGTAATTCTGAAGGATTTAAATCCTCACTTGTATAAATACTTTTAAATATATATTGACATTAATAGTTGGGTTTCACATGCTTAAAATTAATGTTTTAAATAACGTTCAATATAAGCACATATTTTCTATTGTTAAGAATGATATTCAAGTGTGCCCTAGTGGACCAGTGAATAGCCTTCCCCCTCCAGCCAAGCGCAGTTCACATACATCCCAAGGACCCCGGTTCTTGTCTTGGGGCCAGGGGAACAACCCAATGAACAGCTAAATGAAAGTAAATAAAATGCTTCTTCATTCTCTCTCTTCCTTTCTGCTTGATTACTCACCTTCATTCCTGCCTACATATTTCCTTTAGAAAAAAAAGAATGATATTCAAGCAAAGTTGAATATCATCGTTTTCTATAGGGGGAAAAGTCCTCAGTGACTTTCTTATTTGCTCATCCAGATCCAGAATTCAGCCATGAATGACACTTTATTTTTCTTTCATTGTTCAAAATCATCTATTTTAAGAACACCTATATTAAATTGAAATATGACTTAATTTCAAACTGAAAATACTCCACTTGATAACTTCCATTACTTAAAAATCTTAACATTGCAAAAACTGATATTTTGTTAGTGAAAAAAAAACATTTCCCACACTTCACATATTACTGAATTTTGTTAATGCATAACTAAACTAGACCTTTTTAATTCTACCTTTAGAGATATGGTTAAATTGGAAAATAAAATGAGACACCAGTGAGTACCCTATGGAAGGGCCAGTCGCTCTACAATGGACACCTCCATCATACCACTGCATTGATTTTCTCACTGGGCTTAGAAAGTTATCAGTATTTATTGCAATGTGCACAGATTTAATGATTTCTATGTTTCGGAGGGATAAGTATTTCCATTTTTTCACTTTTCTATCATTTTCTAGCAAAGTTCTAGTCATCACCAACGATGTTTTAATAGTCCACTAATGGGTGGTAAACTGTACTTTTCAATAAGTCTTCTAGAAAATAGACTAAGAAATGACAGTGTTTAGCAAGCTGGCCCAGAAGTCATGTTTATGAGGGAAGAGAGATTCTCCAGAACTCTGACAAGGTGGACAAGTGGGAGCTTGTTGAAGAGTCTGTACTTGAATCTGGAAGGATTCTTCCCTGGCCCCTTCCCTCTGGCTAGTATCATTCTGGGATGATAGCATGCATCAAAGAACAGGGACATTTTGAATGCACCTGAACAGGTCAAAGGGTCTTGGGATCCCTGTTTTAGGACAGACCACTGACTTCTCAGATCCCCTGTTTGCTGTTTTCCATGGGAAAAGGCTGAGACACATGTCTCTTTTTTTTTAAAAAAAGGATCTTTTATTGATGCATAACATACATACAATAAATTGCACATATTTCAACTGTAAAACATAAGGGATTTCCACATATGTACATACATATGTAACTACTAATCAGATTTTTAAAAATACCAAATGTTTCAAGTATATCAGCATCCCTAGCCTGGTCACTATCACCCAAAACCTGTTCTCAACCACCATAGATTACATTTTGATGCATTCTTAACTTCATATAATTGAATCATACCATACATACTCTTTCATAAATGGTTTCTTCCATTCAGCAGTATGTCTGTGATAACTGTTATCTATCAATATTTCTATGTAATATTCCATTGAAAAATACATTTAAATTATTTTCTCTACTCAACTCTCAATGAACATTAGGCTTATTCCAAGTTTCATAATATTCTCAGCAATTATGAAGAACTCAATGCAATTCTCACTCACTTCTGTGACTACACTAGCCTCCTCTTGGCTCCACTCGGAAGGATACAGGACAGAAATACTTTTCAGGTGTAGGCAGCATATGCACTGCCTTTGAATATCTCTGTCCCAAGTAGAAAGTATCTATTATAACTGGTATTTACTGCAGCAGTCCCAAGGATACAGTTTCAAGTTCTCCATAAGTAGTATGTGAGTATATGTTTCTAAGTATTTAAAAATATCTGGCTGGGTTAGTAGAGGAGTCTCCTAATTTGTAATGTTTCCTAATGTCTATAGTATAAACACTCCAACCATGAATGATTTCACTCTACCTACATAATGCCTCCAAACAAAGAGGAAGATACGGATGCATGCATTTCTCATGAGGTGGTATGAACTAGGTATAGTACACAACTGTAGCATAGAAAAAATCACATAGAAGAATCACTGCACTTAAGAAACACCAAATGCATATATATAGAAAAATTTTGGAGAACCTCAATCAGACTAATTCTACCAAGTTGCAGCCTTGTGCATTTTTCTATTAACAACAATGGAATGTATATTCATAATGATTATAATCTATTCTCAGTAAAATATGGCTTATTGTTGTAATTGATTATTTTTATGATATTTTGGTGGCTAAAAATGAACTTCATTAAACACAAGGTATTAGTAAGAATTACCTGTAGCAAATATAATGTCCCACTGTTTAAAGCAAAACACAACTTACTTGTCAGGATGAACAGATTTAATACCTCTCATTTTATTTAACTATTCCATGCTTTTTCAAAACCATTTTGCTGTTATTAATTTATTAATTATACCTTCCATGTTTTGAGTTTTTATTTTATGTCAAGAATATAAACTAACACATTTAATCCTCAGGATAGAAATGAGTGTTTTATTTACAGATGAGATAAATTTGTCAGGAGGGGATGGGTTATGCTGTGGTAATAGACAATTCCCAAACCTCAATGCCTCATTCCTTACTCCTACCACATGTCCATGGCAGCTTCAGGTCCACAACAGGATGGTGGATGCTGAGAGTCTAAGCAGTTCTTGTTGGAATGAATTTGAGATTCAAACTAACAGACCAACCACCATCTAGAAAATTGTCAGTCTCTGTGCCTGAGGAAAAGAGGGCCCTGGAGGGTCTCAAATGAACAACCATGTATTTGGGTCCAGAAATAGTATGTGTCACCCACAACCCATTAGCCAGAACTGGTCACCAACATGGCAACACCTAAACAAAGGAAAGCCAAGATGTACAGTTTTACCAGAGTCCTGGGACAGGGGAGAAATGAAAATACTTGTCAAATAGTCACACTGACTGCCACAAGATGAAATTGAAGTTGAGATAGATTAAATATTTTCCTAAAATCACATAGGCAGTGTCAGAGGCAGTGTTTGAATCCAGACAGGTATGATTTCAAAATCAATATTCTTTCTTTACTTTATACATTGTACATTGTTCTCTTAAATGAGGTTCATATATATTTACAAGAAAGATTCTATTACTTGAATTCTCATATTTCCTCTTCCTTAACCATCTACTTTTCTAACAGCATAATTGAATAGATATGATGGTATTGATTAAAGACATCAACATTGATAAGCTGTACATCTCTTCCAAAGAAATGAATGCATTTGATGTTTGAATATCCATTGCATTCAGTGATAAAAGTTATAAAAAAACCTGATTGCAGATTAAAAGCACTATTCAATGATCATATACTTAATAAAAATAATCCTCATGTCTTTCCAGTATTATAAAGGAAAAATAGCAAAAGTAGAGGAGAAATTAATGAAACTAATAAGAGATATGACAAAGTCCAACAAAATTGCTAGAGGTCAGTACTTTAGAGAGATAAGGTAATTTAAAAAATCTCTGGCAACACAATTAAGAAAATTAGAGAGAAGGCACAGATAAGCCAATTTGGAAAACGAAAATACTGCCTGCTTGTATTTACAATGAGGACTTAAAGGCTAAGTGGCTAATATAAAAAAAAAAGTACACCAAATTGTAGAAATTAAGATGAAATTCTTAAATCCCTGGGAAAATACAACTTTTCCAATTGATTTAAGAAGAAACTGAAATGCTTTATTATTATAAGTGTTCCATACATGCAATGTGTGAAAATACAAAATTAAAAGTAAATCTCAACTAGTCATATAAATGCAAAAATCTAAATAAAATAACAAACAAATCTGGCTATGGGTAAAACAGATAATATAGCATGAGAAACTTGCATTTATCCAGTGTGCCCTGGTGGAATAGCAGTTGGGCACAGTCCACATACATCCCAAGGACCCAGGTTCCTATGACTGGCAGGAATAATCAAGATGAAAAACTGAATAAAATAAATAAAATGCTTCTTCCTCTTCTCTCTTCCTGCCTGCCTGCCTGTCCCTGCTCACCTTCATTCCTGCCTGCACCTTTCCTTTTAAAACACAAACAACAAAAATGTTGTGCTTATCTAAAATGTGCAATATTGACTTAACATTAGCAAATCTATCATGCAATTTGCCACATTCATAGATTAAACGAGGCAAGAAAAAGATGGTTTTCAAGAAAAAGTTTCAAAGAAAAAGACCACAATAAAATTAAACAACCTTGAGCAAACCAGAAATGGAAGGCTATTCTTTAAAATGATAATGGACATCAAGCTAGGTGAAATCCCAAACTTCATAATGAAATTAAAAACATACCCTTTAAAACCAGACAGAAGTATGACATACGCTATTTCTCTTTAACATGTCACTATTCCAATACAGTTAAGATAAAATAAATAAATACTATATACATAACACACTGATAGAAGTATAAAGGTGAAGAGAAAAAAAACTGTTATTATGATTGCCTTTCAAGAAAATTCAAGAGAATCTACAGAAAAGTCACAATTTATAACAGATATTAGCAAGTTTGTTTGGAATAATACTAACATATACAAAATAATTATTATAAAAATAGAAAATACAATTTTCTTCCTACCCATTAGCACATAAGTTTCTAGCGCAAAGAAAATTGGAAAAATCGTAGTGACTTTGAAGCTTTATTTTTATTCAAACTTTCATCTTGCTGTTAAGCATAATTCTATAATGTCCTATAAGTAGAAACTCACTTATTATGTACTTCTTCCTTGATTACAGAAAGTTTTCCTTTCATAAGTATAATCATAGAAATTATATCCAATAATATACACTAAGTTGGATGGATTGTTTTATCTTTGAAAACAACTCAATCATTGAAATGAGAAAATATTTTTAGAAGACTAGAGAAACATATAAAAAGAGAAAAAAAGGAAATTGCACATCAGTGAGAGACATGTTTCCGTGTGTGTACGCTCATTAACCAATTGCATTGTTTACCCAAAAGAGATTTTTTGCTTGTACAGAAAACTTAGAGAATGTATTCAGTTTGAAACGTTTCCCTTAGGTTTAATTTTTTTCTTAAGGTTACTCTCTTTAGAAGTTATGCAACACCTTATTATTAAAGAATAATTTTGAGATGATCTGACCCTTGAGCTAAGAAAATGTTCCTACACATAAATATATAGAAAAGAAAGACTATATAACAAACTCAGTAACTTTCTACATTATGTTTATTTATATTTATTTTTAAAAATCCAATCATTAAAGACAACAATGAGATATTTAAATAGAATGAAGCTATACTAAAATTAAATAAAATGAATCAGGAAATTAATGGTATATAAAGAGATAAAATGTAAACCTATCAAAACGTTTCCCAAATTTACCCGATCTTCTGAAATACCCATTCCTTCAATAAAATCAATGTAAAAAAGACATTCTCATGTCCCATCCTGGGTTTGCTAAATTAAAACCTCCAGAGTATTAACCTGTGTATCTTGGTGTTATTTGCATATCTAGGATGTCATCCAAGGGAGGGCAAATTTAGAGTCCTGGCTTATCAGGTTTACCCAAAACATGCTAAAAAACAAACAAAGAAAACAAAAACAAAAGTTTGCTGTTCAACTTAAGGGAGTGCAAAAGAGCCATGCACAAGGACATTTGCTGAAACTGTACTTGTAATAGAAAAAAAATAGGAGAGAAGTCTACATCTAGAATGATAGGAAATAAAAATTAAATTATAGTGCAATGTAATAGCACAGCTGAATACTATACTACTGGTGGATAATATTTTATAAGCTACATTCATCAGATGGACTTGAGTTAATGATATGTAGCGGGGTGGGGCAAACAACAAAGATTAACAATTAATGAAATAAATAAAGTGCTTTTTCCTCTCTTCCTACTTGTCTGCCGACTCGCCTTCATTCCTGCCTCCAATGTTTCCTTTAAAAAGAAGACTTTGCATATATATATATATATATATATATATATCTCAACATAGATCAATCTCAAAAGTATGATTTGTAAGAAAAGCAACTTGTGTGTTTGTGTATGTATGTATATATGTACATGAACACATACATATACAAATATGTAAAGAACTTAGAAATAATGAAATTCTCATTTTAAAGGCACATATATGTACCTGTAAAATGTGAACCTGAAAGTATTTTTTTATTTTATTGAAGAAAATTTCATCATAACATATAGATTTCAAGAGTGCATCATTGTAAATCAACATCTGTATAAAATAGTTTACCACCATCAGTTCAGTTCTTCCTTCACCAGATAATTGACCCCTTTTGCCCAATTTGCCCACTTGCTCCACCTTACCCTTTGGTTAAACCACTGCTTTGGTTCTATAGACTAAAGTTCAATTTTTTAATTTGATTCTCTTGTTTGCTTGGTCTCTCTATATACCACAAATGAGTAAGATCATCCAGTATTTCTTTTTCTCCTTCTGACTTATTTCGGTCAGTGTAATTTCCTCTAATTCCACCCATGTTGTCGCAAATGACAGGATTTCATGATTTTTAGAGCTGTGTAGTATTCCATTGTGTATAAACACCACATTTTCTGATCCATTCATCTGCCCATGAGCACTCAGGTTGTTTCCAATTCTTGGTATTGTAATAGTGATGCAATGAAAAATGAGGGTGTAAATCCCTTCCCATTGTTGTGTTTTTCAGGTACTTAATCAAAATTGTTATAATGAGAACATATGGAATTTCCATTATCAAGTTTTTGAAGTGTCATCATTTGCTTTATAATGATTTCACAAATTTGCAATCACACCAACAGTGTATTATGGATCCAAATCCCTGCCAACACTTGTTGTTTCCAGTGTTTTGGATAATAACGATTCTCACAGGTATGAGGCATTATCTTCTTGTGCTTTTGATTTGCATTTCCTTTCTAACAAGAGAGGTAGAAAATCTTATATGCTTGTTGGCTATCTGCATGTCTTCTTTGGAATTTGTTCATAAATTCTGCCCATTTTTTAATTGGATTGTTTGCTTTTCTGTTGTTATGAGCTCTTTATACATTTTGGATATTATTCTCTTGTCAAATGTATGATGTGCAAATATCTTCTCCCACTCGGAAGAATGTCTTTTCATTTTGATTATTGTTGCTTCTGATGTACAAAAGCCTTTTGGTTGGATGCAGTCCATTTTTGTTTATTTTAACTTTTATTTCCCTTTACACTGGAGTCTAGCTCCCAAAGAGATCTCCTAGACTAATGTCTAAAAGTGTATAGCTTATATTTTCTTGTATGTATTTTATGGTTTCAGGTCTTACATTCAAGTCTTTAAATCATTTCGAATTAATTTTTTGTGTCTAGTGTTAGGTAATGATCTATTTTCATCTTTTTGAAAATGGCTATCCATTTTTTCCCAGCACCATTTATTGAAGAGACTGTTCTTGCCCCCATTGTATACTCTTGATTCCTTTGTCATAGATTAGTGGTCTACATATATCTGTGGGGCTCATTTCTGGGTTCTCAATTCTGTTCCAGTCATTTGTGTGTCTGATTTAATTTTATTCCATTGAGGTATAGTTTGAAATTAAAGTGAGTGACACCTGCATTTTTGTTCTTTTTTCTCAGGATTGATTTTACTACTCAGGGTCTTTTGCAGTTCCAAATAAATTTAATGACATTTGTTCTATTTCTGTGAAGAATTTCTTTGAGATTTTGATGGGGATTGTATTAAATATGCTTACCTATCTATCTGTATATATGTAACAGTCATTTAACAATATTCATTCATTCACTTCTTGAGTATGGAATATCTTTCCATTTTTTATGTCTTCTATTTTTTTAACAGTATCTTGTGATTTTCAGAAAACAGGCATGAGGTAGCAGAACAAGAACTCAGAAAAATAATCCTATTTATAGTTTCACTGAAAACAAGGGTTACATTTAGCAAATTATCTGAAAGTATTTAAAGCAAATAAAAAAACAAGAATGAGAACAATTTGTGGAATATTATTCCATTAAAATAGACCCATAAAAACTTAAGCGCATGTGACAGTGAATAGAGAACATTTAGTAATACTATATACTAAATTATTTATCTTTATATTTTACAAATTTTTATATATGTGTATTTAAATTATATATAGGAAATCTCCAAAGACAAAAAAAAATAGAACAATCTCTAAGAAAATTTTGTATGGAATGAATTAAACTAAATTTTGATTTGAGGTAGTTTTCAAATGATCATTTAATCTATAGTCAAATGGTTCAAAAATGTATCTACATTACCATTTACATGAAGAGAGAATGATCAAACAATTGTAGCAAACTGTTAACTGGGAGATATCATGAAGGTAATGTTTGGGTTCTTTGTGCTATTTTCAAAATTATTCTGTATCTCTGAAATTATTTCATATTAATGGCTTTTCAAAGATCATTTACATAACAATGGAAGGTTTTAGTTTTCTTTTCTTTTCTTTCTTTTCTTTTTTTTTTTTTGCATATCACACGGGCTTTCCACTCTCACCTAATATCAAGAATTGCATGAGGACTTAAACGCAGATTTCCATGCCTAGCTCTAATTTACTAAACAATAATCTTTAGAGAAAAGTCTAAGAGTCTTAATCTCAGGGGTCTGCTATGATGTTAATAGATTTAGAAAACTATCTGATGATCTTGACAACAAATGTTTTAAGATAAATCGGAATAAGTGAAAATAATAAAAAAAATTATAAAATACAAAGATAGTGGCTTGCGTGCATATTAAAAAGCAAGAATACAGTATAGACAGCAAATGGGACATTATTTTCAAGGCCAACTTCTATGGCAATTAAAAGCATCCATAGTCATATACATCAAAGAGTGTTCTAGGAATTTAATGCCCTACTATGAATATCAAACAAATCTGTGTACAAAGAGATTCAATGATTATTGTCTGTGATAGTGAAAACTACAAATAATCCAAATGTTCATAAATATGGGAAGGCAGGCAGCTAAAGCACAAGATATAAAATCCATGGACCTGGGTTCGAGACCCAGGACTGGAAAAAATAATATAAAAAATATGTGAATGAATATGTATGTTATCTTTAATAAAAAGAAGTATTTGGATAGATTTAGAGCAAACTGTGAATATCACAAGTCTTGAAGTAGGGATAAAGTTGATATTGTCCATCTACTTTACCTGCATTTTTTGCCTAATTTTGCGTATATTTACCTAATTTTACTGAAAGTTTTTCTGGTATCGTGAAAGCTTGCCCAGTCTAAGTTTAGTACAACCTAGAAGTGCTAGAGATGTTTAACATCCCTAGGGGAACATTCACCAATATAAGGCCCATGTCTGTAGATAAATATTAAAGTTTCCCATTGCTAATTGGGATAAATCTGAGGAAAATTTGGCATGGTTACTTAGACTTATAGGAATCCCACCAGTCAGATGGGACCAGTTGCCATTTTGTCATGTAAGTTTCTGGACTTTTTCATCCTAAGATTACAAGCCAAATAACATTGTTATTCTATTTTCAATGGTTCTATTTCTTTTTAGCTAAATATTTAGTACTAAATCTAATTGTATGATAGGAATAAGTAACTTCATTCTTTTTCCAATTAACTAACCCTTTATCCCAATACTGTTTCTTCAGTAATCTAACTTTATACACTGATTTGAAACATTTCAATTACATTACCATTATTTCTCCATATTTGGGTTTAACAATTGACTTTCTCTTGTTTAATTTACAATTTTTTTTCTGGTAAAATGTTACTTTAATGTCGTAGCTTCACAGTACATTTTATCTATCAGTATAACTTTTCCCAAATTATTGTTCTGAATGATTGACCTCAGTGTTGCTCTATTTTGGAGGCCATTCTAGAGTCTTGTAAAATGAAGTTGCACTAATATAATCTAGAAGGGACAATAAACTTGTCACAGTTTCTCAACATCTGAAAATCCACCAACAAGATCATATTAAATTCACTGAATCAGCTCATAAAAGGACCACATGGAGACCTTTCACATGGGGAACCACCCTTAGGCTTATATTTCAAAGTCCCCTTAAAAGTGGTAAGAGGGTGCTGCCTGGGGAATCCTTATTTCATGAATGATTCAGCGGCAGAAACAGGTTGCCAAGTTTTTACAACACGAATCCTACTTTTCAACTGAAAAATAATTTTATTGCCTAATTAAAATAACCCAAAATGAAGGCATACTGATAGGAAACAAAACAAAAACAGTCCCTTTTCCCTTAGAAATAGACAAAAAGGGAAATAATTAAAATGTAAAGATTAAATGTCACTTCATACCTATTCTCCAGACTCCCTAGCCTTTCACCACCTCCTCAGCCCATTTCCAGTCTGGGAGAAGACCAAGGCTGTTCGGGAAATATTGGACTTGCTAGAGAGTGGAAAAGATAGAAATGGGTGTTTACTCTTACTCGTATAAAAGAGGAAGAAACAATTCTTTCAAAACTTCTGCAGAAATCAGGGGAAAGGCAAGTACAAACTACAAAATGTGATCCGTTTGGTCTCAATGGTTGCTAAATCAGGTTGGGGAAAAATATATACGGGGTGTGTGTGTGTGTGT
>RJWH01006009.1:0-10690 GCA_004363575.1 Solenodon paradoxus | reverse complement strand
CGCCTGTATCCCAAGAAAGTCGGAAGTCTTAGAAGCTGGCAGCGACCCGATCCCCTGAAGGTTGGTAGACTCCGATCTGGATGGGGGTGGTCGAAGACAAAAACCTGAGTGGGTCCAGGGCTGGATTCTCTCTACTCATTATCTCATGTCCATCCATTTGCTGCAAGAAATGGAGGGCTTGCTGGGAGAAGATCGAAAAGTCAAGGGTTGAAAATTGGTAAGGGTTAAAATCTCCTATACCAGCGAAGTCTAGGAAGCGGCAGGGACAGGAGAGAGGAATGGCGAGGATTCTTAAAGGGTTACAGAAGGTGTGCAACCGATGAACCTGGAATAGGGTTGGCGGACTTTGCAACGGGATTAGGCCCTCGGTTCCCAGTATCCCTTCTCCACTATCCGTCCATTTTGCAGTCAAAAATGGTGGACTGGCGGAACCGGGGTTGGGAGGGGGGATTCCTGCAGTGTTGAGACCGAGATTGAATCTGGAAAGCAGATGCTTCTGCAGAGGAGGGAATCGACCTGGCCGGCTTCTGACTGGAGGGTTTAGGCGGGGAGCGAGAAACTGTTCCTAGTGCCTGCAGATCGATGTAAGCGTGGGCGCTGCTGGCGGATCTTGGGGGTAGACGTGACAAAGCTCAGAGACCGCAGCGGGTCCAGGTTTGCATTGTCCACACTACCTCTTTGCCCTTCGTCCATCTTGATGCATAAAATGGTGGGTAATAGAAGGAAGGTGGGCTCAAGAAAATCCCCTGGGTCCCAAAAGGTCCTGGAGGATATCCAGATTGAAATTCTTTATAAATAAACCGCGTGGCTCCCAGCAAGTAA
This sequence comes from Solenodon paradoxus, assembly GCA_004363575.1. Taxonomy (NCBI): domain Eukaryota; kingdom Metazoa; phylum Chordata; class Mammalia; order Eulipotyphla; family Solenodontidae; genus Solenodon; species Solenodon paradoxus. Next base: position 9,868 of record RJWH01006009.1, on the reverse strand, counting down.
GCGCTTCCGATTCCCGCAGCCCTCAAATTGCCCATTTGCTTTCGAGAAATGGTAATTAGGTGACGGGAAGAACGAGAGAGTGAGGTACAGAATCTAAAGAAGAGATTTTAAAATATTTCGAAATAATCATCTTTGATTACAATGTCTGTTTCTGGAAGGTGGGATAACGCTTCACAGTCGGGAAAATAAGCTATGAGACAGGATGGAGAAGAAAGATAAGGTGGCAACGTTTGACTAGCAGACTCCTAATCAACAACGGAACTGGTGCACTGAATGCTGGCCCTATCAAGTAACCAGTTTTGGTCACTATTTGCATTTCTGTTTACAGGTATTCAATCTCTTCGCGCAGCGGATTTCAGGGCTAAGCGGGAAGTCTACTTCTGGTCCTTGCAGGTAGGGGGCTACCTGGGGCCCTCCGGGGTAGAGATAGCAAGGATCAGAACAGAATCTTGGGAACTCACAACCTTTCCTGCCAGACTTAAGTTTTGGAGAACCTGGCAGTTTTTCGAAACTGTGGACCCTGTGATTGGTAAGAGAAAGGAATAGAGGTGAGAGTTACCCGGCGGCCCTGGACGGCTTATCTGGATCACTGGTAGATGAAACCTGCTTCTCACCCCTCCGCCCATCCACCACCCATCCTATATTTTCGTGGGAGAAAATTCAGGGAAAATGGTGGACTTTGGGACAGGGTTGGATTAGAGCACCCCCTAGAGGAAACACGAAGTAATGGATGGGAAAATCTTTGCCTGATGGAACTCTGAATCCTGTTACTAAGCATTCAATCCCTCTTATTCCTTTTTATCTCCTAGGAGGAAGAATAGGGGGAATAATCTCAACATGGAAAGCATCCCCCAGGAAAACAAAAGAGGGGATCAGCCCCAACTGAAGAATGAAGAGGAAATCCACCCTTTGGCAGGTGGTGAAGGCCAGGAACCTGGAGGAAATATTAGAGGAGGTTGGGCTCCACCTGCCCAAAATTTTAGAGAGGATATGGCCAACAGGCTTGTCGATAATATTGACATGATAGATGGAGATGCGGATGATATGGAACGGTTCATGGAGGAGATGAGAGAGCTAAGGAGGAAAATTAGGGAGCTTCAGTTGCGATATAGTCTGCGCATTCTCATAGGAGATCCCCCTCACCATGACCATCATGATGAGTTTTGCCTTATGCCTTGAATGCTGAGGTTAATAATCATGAACCCCCTGGTTCTCAAACTCGCATTTTCTCAATATACCCATTTACTGTGAATTTTGTTGTTCTGTCATTTTTTTCATTACAGAGTTCATTTTAACCTAATCTGGATGTGTTTCTGTTAGCAGGGGAGTTTCAGCATCTTGCATGGAAAAATGTTCACTATATATTATAAAGATAATAAAGCAGTTTTAAAAGCAGTCAATAACTAGATTTCTTATTTACAATTATGCATGTTATTGAAAGAATTAAATATTTCCAATTGGCTAATAATGGGAATGCAGACAATTAATAAATGCTTTAGACACAATTTAAAGATATATAAATCTTAGGTTACCTCTGGATCTCTTCATGACTACTAGGCATTCCTTCCCCTTCTGCAAGATTTTTCTCCCTCCACTGGTCCACATGAGTGCTGATGTTCTGGAGTGCTAAAGGTCCCAAACACCCACTAATTTCTCTGGAATTCTTGGTATCTGAACCCCCATTTTGCCCTTTCAGAAATGTGGAGAATGCCTCTTGCTGATTAAGAGTTATACTTAATCCAAGTGGGTTCTTCCTCAGTGTTACTTAGGGTTCTAAACAGCTATTTATGAGTTTTCTCAGACTTTTTCCATCATCCCGTTCCCCTAGATAAATCTGAGTGATACTATTGATAGTATATTCAGAATTGGACTATCCTTCCATCCTATTGATAGTATATTCAGAATTGGACTATCCTTCCATCCTCTGATAAATAAGGCCCAGTCACTTTGACTTTATTATTTGTGCTAACATTGCTACGTGCTTCACTCCGAAAGTATGCAGTGTTGTTGGGGTGACTTTATGTCCCCAAGACCGTTGTGTCCACACCATTGTCACTCCAGAAATCTCCAGTGGGTTGTACTTACACTATCTCACATGGATCTAGAGCAGTTTAACTCTCCCTTTGCTTTCAAATTTTCTGTATCTAATAAATTTATAAGCACAGATCAATGGGAAACAGTGGCCAGGAGCAGGGAACTAGTTGATGGACCCAAGCCTTAAAACATTTTACATCACTCAGTAATTATATTTCCCTAACTAGACTGTCCTTTTCACAGTAAAAGTGTCTCATTTGTCCTGATACTCATAACACCTGGCACAGAGTCTGGAAAGTTGTAGGGTACAGTTGTTAATATATAGCTGAGTCTAGAGTCTTGCACTCTGGGCCTGGGCATTCCTCTGATCATTTATGGGCAGGTAACTTCCTTACAGACTAGCTTACAACTGAGCACAACACAGGAAGCATTATACACCAATTTCAACACATAGACATCATAATGTTGTATGTCAGTGTACTATACTGCTAAGCCACATCAGGACCCTTTGAAAAACTGGCAAAAAATTCAGGAAACTATGTTCTATTCCACCATATTTACAAAATACTTCAGACATTTCTGGACTTATATAAAGTGAAGTATTCAGCTTTAAATTTCAAGCTTGGAGATATCTAGACAGATAGGTAGATAGATGTTATATAGATATATATTGTATATATATATATATATATATGTATATACACATATACAGAGAGAGATTCCTTGGGAAAGCACTTTTAAGTCCTTAATAAACATATATATATATATATATATATATATATATATGTACCAGACATTATTTTCCCACTAGACTGTGTCCATTTTAAAAAGACAATGCTCTTATTTTATACTGGTATCTTTAGTGCATACCTTCTCAACTTTGGCTGTAGGCTTGAATAATTGCCTGAGATTCAAAACAGAGCTAAGAAACTACATAACATTATAATGTAATGTTACTTCAATAAAAAAAAAATAAAGTGGAACTCAGGACTCACTCCAAACCAACTGACTCTGACTCATTTAATATGAGACTCAGGGATTATTGTACTATAAAAGCTTCCATGGTGATTCTGATGTACATGTTAAGTACTGGGTGTAACTGTGGCTTAAAATATCAGGTTTATTTTCCCTGCACTATCTTTCATTCACTGTGTGACTCTAAGCAAAGAATTTATTTTATCTAGAATATATATATATACATATATATGCAATCAAAGATATATCAAAGAGCAGGGATTACACCTCGACATCAACCTGAGATACTTTTAAAATAATATGTCCCAGTGTTCCCACAAGTTTGTTAGCTGATGTACTGCTTCAGAATCATATTTAGAGATTGTTTAAGATACAGAATCTCAGTCCTACACCCAAAAACCACTCTTTGGTAAAAGTGTCATGGTAACCACATTATAACAAGTTCCCAGGTGATTCTGATGCACACTAGAACTTGGATATTACCTATACATAAATTTGTATCTTCTCATATAGTAAGTATCAACCAATAAAATGAAAATATAGATATATATGCATGCATCTGAATTCAAAGAATTTAACAGAGAAAATTTGTTATACTATTAGAAAAATAAGAAAAGATGAAACTGCAAAGGGAAAGACTGATGTAATATTTAAAAATATTAAAGATTCCTTAAAGTGATGCAAAACTATAAATAAAAGTTCAAGGGAGGGATTTGTATGTTTTAATATAATTTATTACCTCAACAGAAGACCATGTATGCCTTGCACTGTCTCATTCTAATGTGGGTAACATAGGAACAGTAAAATGAATACAAATCAGATTCCTGTTAGAAGCTTTATTGTGAGAATCTCTCTTAGCTATTTTGGATTTATTTAGCAACTAGATAGTGTTTATATGCTTTTCTCAGAGAAAATGTGGTAAGGCAAAAATAGGAATAAATACTCATTTGCCATAGACTTTTTATTATTTTTACTATTATTATCAATCTTATGTGGTTGCTATGAAAATAAAACATTAGTACAACAACAATTTATTCTCTCACTCTTTTGGAGATCAGCAGTCAGAAAGCTATGTGTAGATGGAAGCTCTAAAGAAGAATTCATTCATTGCATTGCAATCCCTATTAATGCTACAATGGCCAAAACAATTTGGTACTGCCATAAAGACAGACATATAGGCCACTGGAAATGTATAAAAGATTCTCAAGAATATTGAGGATATTCCATAGGTTCCATAAAAAAAACTGGCACATATATGGTCGAATGATTTTCAACAAGAGTGTCCAGACCATTTGCTGGGAAAAGGTCATTGTCTTCAACAGATGGTGTTGAGGAAACTACGTATCGAAGGCACACAAATGAGGTTGGACCCTTACCTTATAGCATATATGAAAACTAACTTAACATGGATCAAAAATCTAAACCTAGGAGCTAAAATCATAAAATTCTGAGAAGAATATATATTGTAAAACTCTTCATGATATTGGATTTCTCACTTTTGAAACATTTGCCCTATGCTTGTCTCACCATTGTTTTTAGAACCACACAACTTGTTTGATTTCACAGACTTTGTGAACTTAGAGGAGTTTTGCCTTCAGATTAATCTGAGTCTCACCTAGAGTTGATGTAAATGATATATAGATGAGACTTTGAACTTGGAGTTGATATCGGAATAGGTTAAATCTTTGGAGGTTCTTGGGATAGAGTAAATATATTATGCACTTTTTATATGAGAAGTACATGAATATTCAGGGCCAAAGGGAGGAATTTTATATGTTAAATTGTGTTCCCCAAAATTCATAAGTTGATGTCCAAACCCACAATCTGACTATATTTGTATATAAGGATTTTAGGAGGTAAACAATGACAAATGAGGTCATAATGGTGGAGGCCCAATCAAATTACCCTGGTGTTCTCATAAAAAGAGTAAGAAATACTAGGAATGTTCACTAACAAGGAAAATGGTCATATGAAAATATAGTGAGAGCTTCTGGGCATTTACCCTAAAGATACAAAAACACTAATTCACAGAGATACATGCATGTACATGTTTATTGCTGCATTATTTACAATAGCCACAAACTGAAAATTACCTAAATACCCATTGTCATATGAATGGATAAAGAAGATGTGGTATATATACACAACAGAATATTGCACAGCCACTAGAAAAGATGAAATTCTGTCACTTGTAACATGAATGGAACTAAAGGTGATTATCCTAAGTGAAATAAGTCAGAAGAATAAAGGCAAATACAAGATGATCTCACTTACAGGTAGATCATGAAGAAACAAAGCAAAGAAACTAAACAAAGCCAATCCTTGGACATTGGCAACAGAACTAGGTTACCAGTAGAGCACAATGTGGAGAATGGGTGGGAGTAAGAAGTAGCGGGGTCCAAAGGATAAGAGTGAAGAAATCTTGTTCTTAATTTGGTAGTGGGCAGAGTGTATTATATTTGAGGAATGGGGAACCTGCATATATGGGTTTATACGACTTTGCAAAACAAAGTTGTCTCAACAATATTTTTTTGAAGAATATAGTGAGAAGACAGCTTCCTACAAGCCAAGGGGAAAGGCCTTAGGAGAAACTAAACATGTTGGAATTCTAACTTCTAGAACTGTGAGAAATATATTTCTGTTGTTTAAGTTATCCTATATGTATGATCTTGTTATGGCAGATCTATATGACCAATACAAGATGTAACAGAGATTGGTGGTGGCCAGAAAGTGGGTAAGAACGTAAAAGAGGGAAACTACTTAGTGGGTAAGGAGTTTTATTTTGGTATGATAGAAATGCTCTGGAAGTAGATTGAAATTGTTTTTGCATATCATTGTGAATGTACCAAACATCACTGAATTGTTCATTTTCAAATGGTCCATTATTTAGAGAAAATATATTGTGGAAAATATACATAATACAAAATTTACATTTTAACCATTTATAAGTGTATAATTTGATAGTAGTTTGTACATTCACATTGTGGTAAAATAATCATCCTTATCCATCTCCAGAAACTTCTCACCACTGTAAACTGAAACTCTATACCCATTAAATAACTTGTCCTTCCCCTCTCCCCACAGTCCCTGTAGCCACTCTTTTTTAGGCATATATGAATCTAACTATTCTAGTATTTTATATATGTACAATCAAACAATCTCTGTCATTTAGTGTCTGGTTTATTTGACTTAGCATAATGTTTTGATGATTCACCCATAATACAGCATATTGAGTGTATATAACACTTACATATTCATTTATCTTTCAGTGGATATTTGTATTGCTTCTACTTTAGGACTACTGTGAATAATGCCATTATCAACACAAGAATACATACATTATATATGTGTGTGTGTGTGTGTGTGTGTATATATATATATATATATATATATATATATATATATATATATAGGCTTCTGCTCTCAATTCTTTTCAGTGTATACCCAGAAGTGGAAATGCTGGAACATATAATAATTATATGTGTGGAATATTATTAAAGAAATACCATATTTTCCACAGCAGCTGCACCATTTAACATTCCCACCAGCAGTGTACAGGTGTTGCAATTTCTCTATTCCTTACATTATTCTCTGAGCATTTTAAAACAATAATCAGTGTGAAATCGTATCTCAAGTGGTTTGAATTTGCCTTTACCTAATGATTAGTGATGTTGAACATCTTGTTATATGATTTGGACATTCACATATCTTCTTTAAAAAATGACTATTCAAGTAAGTTGCCCATTTTTAATTTGTTATTATTGTTGTTGTTGAATTTTAGGAGTCCTTTATATAGTCTCACTATTAACTCTTTATCAGACATATAATTTGGACATATTTCTATTATTTCTTCAAAAATATTTCTGCCCATTTTTCTCTCTCTTCTCCTTCTGGGGCCCCTATGATATGAATACTGCTCCTTTTGATGTTATCGCATAAGTCTCTTACTCTGTCTTTATTTTTTAAATTTTTTCCGTATTCATCTGAGGGTGCTTTCCCCTGCCCTGTCTTCCAGTTCATTCATTTGGTTGGATGCCTCTTCTCATCAACCGTTGAACCTTCCTTCTATTGTGTTTTTAGTTCAGTTACTGTGTTCTTTAGAGCTATGACTTTTGTTTCAAACTTTTTCATAATTTATTTTTGCTGATGTAATTATCATTTTGTCCATCTATGTTCTACTGATTTCAGTAATCATCAAGACTATTTTTGAAATCTTCAAGCTCTTTACTTAATTTTATTGCATTATGATTTTTCCTGAGTTTTTATTTTGACCTAACACTTGGGGAACATTTCTGTGTATCTTTGTTTGCTACTCTGTGTTTATTTCATGGGTTAGGCTAAATCACTTTCTTTCCCTGCCTTGATGGATTTTATATTCCAGAGTATAAGCTTAGGGTGATGGCCCAAGATACTGGACCTTCTGTTCTTGTTCATGTTTAAGTCTCTTCTGTTACATTCAAGTCCATGCTCAATATTGGCCAGTCGCTGAGCCCACCTTCATGTTTGTCCACAGGTCATGGTCTCACTACCCTACCTATGCGATGCCAATTGGTGATCATATAGTAACAACATGTAGTCCAGCAGGACTTCATACAAACAACTAGGGCTGCTGGAATTTTGGCAACTTAGGTGAAAACCTAATTTGGGTTCCCTATAGCCTTGTTCTAAATTTTCTATCCAAAACACATCCACTTTAACCTTCTCAGTGTCAGAAATGCCCAACAACTGGCCCAGTGCCAGAAATGCCCAATCATAGGAGGTCAAAACAGCAGAAGTAGCTTTGGCCCTCTGAAGTCAGTGCATGTAGGTGCTTTAACATGGGACAAAAAGGACATCTGCTTTTGGGCCAACTCTACAGACCTGAACCAAAGAAACTCAAGTGCCTCTTTTGCCCCACATTAAAGGTGGCCCTGGTTTATTAAAAACAGAACAAAATTAAGACATATTGAAAAGATAGGACGGTTAGGAAAAATGAAAAAATGGTGCTGTCCCATTTAAAACAGTACATATGGCCAGTCTACTCAACAAAGCAATGTCGACCGGCAGTCAAGAGCAGATGTTTTATATACTTATGACTTTTCTAGACAGGAATGGTATCAGAGAAAACAAGGCTTTTCAAAACATGTTGCTCTGTGCAGAAATTTGCTCCTTTTCACTATAAAAGGAGATGATAGACTCTCACCTGGTGATCACATCCACAACTGCAACTCGGATCATCCAGAGCTTGGGGTTCAGAAAAGAGGAAGGGCAATTAGAGGTTGGGATCTTGGTTTCCTGGTATTAGAGACTTCTCCCAAATTATTCACCCAATTGTACCAATCTTTGTGCACTATTATTTCCTGAGATATCGAAACCTGTGTTGGATGCAGAACCCAGATTAAACTGAAAATAATCATACACTTATGAAAGTATATTTACTGATGACCCAGTTAGAGGAGCAAACACAAGAATACATGCATGTACACACTGTCAATTTATTAATTACTTCATTATCTTTATTGCATTAAAAGCAATTAAAATACTAAGAATAAATTTAGCCAATGTTAAAGACCTGTACATTGAAGACAACATTGTTGAAAGAAATACAAAAAGACATAAAAAATGAAAAGACATTCCATGCTCATGGATTGTAAGAATAAGCATTGCTAAAAGGACCATACTATCTAAATCAATATCCAGATTCCATGCAACCATTATCAGAATTCTAACAGAATCTTTGGACAAATAGAAAAAAAATCATAAAATTCATTTTGAACTGCAAAAGACACCCAATAACCAAAACAATCACATGAAAAGAAAGAATAAATGTGGAAGTTCCATGATCCCTAACTTCAAGCTGCACTATAAAGTGATAGTAATCAAAACAGAATGTACTGTATAGACATACAGATCAGTGGAATGGAACTTTGAGCCCAGGAATAAAGTCACATATAAATAAACAATTGATTTATGACAAAGGTACCAAGAATAATCTTCAATAAATGGTGCTGAAAGAGTTGGACAGCCATATGCAAAAGAAAATACCTAGATCACTACCTAACATTATATGCAAAATTAATTCCAATGAATTAAAGACTTGGATATGAGACCTGAAAAGATAAAATGAATGCATAGGCAAAAATACAAGGAACATTCTACATGATACCTTAAAGAGGACTTTGGGGACTCGACTCCAAAAGGAAGGGAAACAAAAGAAAACATAAAGAAATAGGACTGCATTAAACTAGACAGCTTAAGTTAGCTTCAAATCATACAGTGGGCAAGGGGTTCATACCCAAAACATAGAGACAACTCATACATCTCAAAAAAAAAAAAAAAAAGTGGATAGAGGATCTGAACAGACACTTCTCCAAAGAAGACATATAGATGGCCAACAGGCACAAGAAAGCATACTCATTATCTCTTATTAGAAGAATGTAAATCAGTATAATGAGGGATCTGACAATTATAAAATGTCTATTTTCAAAAAGACAAGAAACAAGTAGTGGAGAGGATGAGTAGAGGAGGGAACTCTTATACACTGTTGATAGGAATGTAAATTGTGCAGTCATTATGGAAAGCATTATGAAGATTCCTAAAAATTTTTAAAACAGAAATAGTATATAAACCAACTAATACAATACTAGATATTTATTTAAAGAATAGTGCAAATCTTAATTTCACTAATTGAAAGAGCTATATGTATCCCATGTTTATTGGAGCATATTCATAACAGTGGAAACAACCTAAGTGCTGATAAACAGCAGTGGTAGATTATACGCAATGAAATACTACTCTGCTACAAAAGGAGATGAATTCCTGCCATCTCTAACAAAATGAACGGAACTACAGGGAATTATACTAAGTGAGATAAATGGAA
>RJWH01006008.1:0-63136 GCA_004363575.1 Solenodon paradoxus | reverse complement strand
TTTCATGCTGGGACTCTCACAGAAGCCAGAGGTACAGAGAGTTCTCTTTGTGGTATTTCTGATCATCTATGTGGTCACAGTTTTTGGCAACCTGTTCATTGTGGTCACGATCTCCTGTAGTCCCACCCTGGGGTCTCCCATGTATTTTTTCCTGGCTAACCTCTCCTTTATTGACACTTGTTATTCATCCTCTCTGACCCCGAATCTCATTGCTGACTCTTTATATGAGGGGACAGTCATCTCTTTTGAGAGTTGCATGGCTCAGCTCTTTGGAGCTCATTTTTTGGGAGGTATCGAGATCATTCTCCTCACGGTCATGGCCTATGACCGCTACGTGGCCATCTGCAAGCCCCTGCACTACATAACCATCATGACCACGCGACTCTGTGCTCTGCTTGTGGGGGTGGCTTGGCTGGGGGGCTTCCTTCATTCATTGGTACAGCTCCTCCTGGTCTTTCAGTTGCCCTTCTGTGGGACCAACGTGGTCAATCACTTTGTCTGTGACTTGTACCCCTTGCTGGAACTCGCCTGCACTGACACTTACGTCATCGGTCTGCTAGTGGTTGCCAACAGTGGCGTGATCTGCCTGTTGAACTTCCTCATGCTGGCTGCGTCCTATATTGTCATCCTGCGCTCACTGAGGTCCCACAGTGCAGAGGGGCGACGCAAAGCCCTCTCCACCTGTGGGGCCCACTTCACTGTCGTCACCCTGTTCTTTGTGCCCTGTATATTTACTTACATGCGCCCATCATCCACTTTGTCCATGGACAAAAACATGGCAGTATTTTATGGCATTCTGACACCTATGTTGAATCCGCTCATTTATACCCTGAGAAATGCAGAGGTGAAAAACGCAATGAGAAAGCTCTTCACACAGTAAGAAATTGCATGCAGATTATATTTTCTAATGCAGAAAATAAAAATGAGTTTATTTTTATGAGTGGCACAAACCCACATTTGTGTTATTTTATTGCTGTGTATTATATTTCATTTTATCCATCTGTTCCTTTTATAGACTTTAGAATTTAGTCTTTTACTTGAGTGCATAATTTGGTTATTAAAAAAGATCTGAAATTCCTATGGTAAGAATCATTATTGTTCATTTTTTAAATGAGGGAATTCTGTGTTTTCATGGGGCTAATTGACCAATCTAGGTAATGTAGCTATGAAGGATGTAAACCAAATATTCAGAATCACTTATTTCTGAACCATCAACCAGATTTAACAGGTATTTCATATTATTTGAGTCTGTGTGATAGAACGAGTTGTAGAAATTTGGGGTAAAACGCAACCTAAAACAATTAATACTGGCTGTTCCCCCATAGCTCAGGTGGTTATAGCATAGCCATGCACCCAGGGCTGGGAGAAAAAGACTGAAACAAGTAACTTCACATTAGTTGCAGACAATAGACTATGTACACGCGGTGTGGATTCTTTTCCTTTTCATGAATTACCCTGTGTGATGCCAGCAGGACGGCTGTTTGCTGGAGCACAGAGAGTGCGATCTGGCGCTAGACGGAGAGTGACTGCTTGTGTGTTATCTTCCCTACAAACAGTGCCATGACCTTGAGAAAAACTGTACACGCTTGTGGTGATCTCTTAGGATAAAGAGAATATTGTTCTAAGTGAGTGCGAATTAAATTAGATGATCTACATAAAACTGTTAATCCAGTTTCTGGTAGCAGAGTCTCATTGAATTTTTTTGATACTATTATATGTACCTGAACGCTAGCCTAACCTCCCAGAAAGAGGTTGCTTTCTTTTGCTCTTCTTTCTCTAACAGTTTGATTTACATGCTCTTCTTAGATGAGAACACTTTATTTCATGCTGTTTTTACCATATATATGTATATTTATACATACCATATATCTGTGTCTGTATCTTATACATGCATATATGTGTGTATAGATCTATATCTATATGTGTCTGAAACATACATCTAGGCTTCTCTCTTTAAGAGTGCTGGATACCACAATTCATCATAAAGTTATCCTTTGTGAATTAATCTGCTACTCACCGTGACTAAATATTCATTAGCTTTACACAAGAACAAACTAGAAATTAAAATGAATCATGTTTCTCTACCGCAAGTATTTAGAATTCATCTCCAAAGACAAACAAATATGATAGAATATTGGGTTGTAGTTATTGTTTTATATCCACATTCTAAGATTAGCAACAGTTGTGAATTCTTTAAAATAAAATAGTCTTTCTCACTGCCACATTCTGATGACCTAGTGAATAATTACCAGGTATAACCAAGACTTTGAATTCTATACCTATTTATTTCTACTGTTAGGTAATACAAGGATGATTGAGACAATTTCCTAATCATTTAGGATATATAAAATGATGTGGAAACATACTTAAACATAGCCTGTTTCAGCCAGTTTGTCACAATTTCAGCTCAAGACTTGAGAAAAACATCCATACCTTAGTTGAGATTTGAAAAGTACCTTTATTTTTAAAACAGCTACATATGAAATAGTATAAAGAAGTGGTGCTAGTGCATGTTAGTTTTTTGTTTTTCAAATCACGAGTGACAATGGCTCAACTTATATATTATTATTTTTTTAAAAAAGTGTAGGCAGGAATGAAGATGCTAGTTCCCTACCTTGTCAGTGGAAACAGAAGAGTGAAAACTGGGGGTATAGAAAATCTCTAAACTATAAGTACTGCTGAAAATATATTGTGTAATGAAAGGCCTGTATGTGAGATTTTTATTCTATACTTACTGTTATGTGGCTATTAACAAAAGATTTAAAATTTAGTATTTAGCTCTTTCCCACAAGTTGAGTAATTTTTTCAGGGACAAGAGCAGGATGGACATACATTCATATCAAACATATTTGCTAAGTGTCTGTTCTATGGGCATACAAATGGGTTTGGTAAAACAGAAATGCCACACTCAAATTGCTTATGAAGGCCAAAGAGTTTCAACAAGAGACTTGCAAATATTCAAGAGAAATGTAAGGAAGTTGGTCTGCTGTCTTTCTATTCTAAGGGCATACAAATGGGTTTGGTAAAATAGAAATGCTTTTGTTCACACAGACTCAAATTTTAATTCTAATTCAGCTAAAATTTAACTAATTGGTTTTGACCAATATAATTAACTTCTTCAACCCTTGTTTTCCTAATTTGTAAAATGGAAATATCAGCAGTGTTGCCCTTATCGAAATGCAGTGACAAGTAAATAAGAGAATGAATGTAAAACACTTGGCATAAACACACAGAGCAAAATTATTAATACTAGCATTATTTTCAAAGACACTTCTACTTTATTAGTCTTACGTTTTAGTACATGAGTACTTACAGAGGTTACATGCTGTGGAATTACTTGATTTAATCACATAAATGCCTTAATAATCAATATCTATGTAATGCACTGCTTGAATTATACATATTTCATTTTTCATTGGTTCAAATATCTTGGTGATATTGGCAGATATTGACAGTGAAAGCATCCTAGTAAATGAATGATCTATTGCAAAGAAAGTTTATTAAGAAAACACTCAATTGATATTTGCCAGGTTGCAAAGATATGACTATATTGCTAGTGTTTATTTATGAATTCATATAAATCCCTCCACTCTCTACATTGTATTTCAAAGCTATTATATATTGTACCCAGACTTCTTTCTGCCTACTTTCTCTAAAGTTAATTTTCCCACTAGCCTTCTGATTTGTATATACTAGCATTGTTTTATTAATGTCTACAGCATCTCACGAACAAAGCCAACTTGGTGTTCAAATAATGAAAAATTTTAGACAGAGATGAGTCCCATAATTTGAAGCTTAAAATAAAGAGAAAGAAATTAAGTTCATGAATTTACTACCCCCCAACATATGAAATGAGTGCTTAGGTCAGGATTTGTTACCAAGAAAGTGCTCAACAAACATCAGCTGACTTCATCACAACCATCATCACCACCATTATCACATCATCACGAACATCATCATCATGATCATCCTTCATCTTACATTTTCTTGAGTCATTCCATCTCTCTTGGGAACTACTACTAAATATTTAAAAGGTGAATATTTGTTTAAACATATTATTTCTTTTGTATATTTATAAGATGGCCATTCATAGGAAATTATGCAAAATATGTTTATTTTTAAGTCTTATATAATGATTTCTACACCGATAAAAAGTCCTAAGAACATAAGAAAAGTCAGCAACATATGATAGAATCCCTGGGTAAGAAATCTCTTCCTCAAAACATGTTTCTGAGCTCCTTGCGATCCAGGCACTAGGCTATAATTTCTCCACCTTATTGCAGAGGACTGACTGACTTAGGATCCATCATTAGTGAGAGCTTTTGAAATGCATTCAGCTGGGAAATTTCACAGTCACATAACCAGTTCCTGCATTTGTATCTTCAGAGATATTTAAGAGTGTTTTTTTATACTAGAATATGAGAGTTGGTGATGGACTCTCTCAGAGGCTCCATCAAGTATTTTCGCTGAGATAAAACTCACCATTATGTTATTCTCTCTATATTGAAGTGATGTGATGCTGGACAGGCTTTGATCCTTCCACAGTCATGTAGTGAATCACGTCAGGTTCTGGGGTTCCCTGTCAGAAAATGCAGTCCCCAGAATCCCTCATGGGGTGGTGACATGTCTAAAAGCTGTGTAGTGTCTGTGAAATTTTCATTGTTTTTTAAAACCCACAATTTTCAAATTAAATGATTTAATTATTTTTTATATAAGGACATTCGTAATGTCATTTACCTTTCACAGATGTAAAAAAAGGGTAGAAAAGTGAGGTTATTTGCTTACATTTACAAGGCTAGTTAATTCTAGAATTAAGTCTACTTGATCCAAGTCTTAAGACTCATAGACTGGTTTTGCATCTCTTAGAATTTCATTGTGTCCAAGATATGCACTCCTTTCTATATCTAGGTGCAATCACTGTTCAGTATATAACACTAATTTATTCTTCTCTCACTGTTAATTTTCTGTTGAGTCTTTTTGTGTTCAGAATTCATTTTTGTTCATTTATTTATGTCTAAAGCTAATCTTTAGCATACATATATTTTCTTCCAGAACTCTACAGACTTCAAAAATTGTATGTTTATGCTAGTTTGCTTCCCAGCCACTCTTTAGGCAATTGGTGACAATAGGGAATGGTGGAAATGTAATTTGAAAATTAATTGAGGTGACAGTGGTTTATCACATTAAGTAAGTTTCAAGTGTACAGCATTGCAATCCAACATCATATCATGATCACCACCGAAAATCTAGTTTCCACCCTCTCCATGCATTTGACCCCATTTATCTCTTCGCCACCCCAAATTCCTTTCTATCTGGTAAACTTTGATCTCTTTTCTGTATCTAAGACTTCATTTCTGTTTTGTTTATTCAACTAAAGTCTCACTAGTCAACACATGGAAACAACTTTAATGCCCGTCTATGGATGACTACATAAAGAAGCTGTGGCATTTATACTCAATGGAATTCTATGTTGCTGTTAAAAAGTTGAAATGTGCTCTTTGCAAAAACTTGGATGGAGTCAGAGGTGATTGTGCAAAGTAAAATAAGCCAGAAAGAAAAAGAGAGGCACCAGATGGTTTTACTCATATGTGGAATATAAAGAAACAGAACAAATGAATAGATAGATCTCAACAAAATTCATAGGACACACGATTATGGCTGCCATATATCTAAGGAATATCTGAGGAATGGGTAGCTGCTTGTATGGGGAAATAAAACAAATGAGCTTAATTTATTTGTAAAACAGTTACTGCAATAAAATACTGAAAAAATTAGTACAGGTTGAGGTTGGAATTCAATATCCTAAAATGCATAAAGAAATGTAAACAAAAGAAAGGAAAAAACAATTTGAAAACAAAATGAGCATCATTGTAAATGATCATCTATATAAAATACATTTAAGTTTTCCACCAATAACCCAGTTCTATCCTTCACTGTTTAATTAACCCCTGTGACCATTTGCACACTCCCTTCCTTTTCCCCTGTGGTTACCATTAATGAAGATGTAATTGTTAAAAAGTGTCTTTGTGTGCTAATGTGGTCTTATTGGCATTACGATGACTATTTTTTACTATTGTGGTGGATGGACATCTTTAGTTAAGAAAAGTTAAGAAAGTTAAGAAAAATTGATAAAAGTAACTCTTGAAGATTATTTCCCTACTATTCTTTTTAAAATGGATAGTTACTTCCTTTCTTTTGAAATACAACTTCATTCTAGCTATAGTGCTGGGCATAAATTGTGTGTAATAATATTGCTTTTTATCTATTTCATACACCCAGTAAGTGCCACATGATTTTGTGGGTGCTTGGTACTATCTTCACTACGGATTTTCTCCACAGAAAATAAAATAAATTACAATGCTTGGTAAATATTATTATCACCTAGTTCAATTTTAATCATATTCATCATTATTATTTTTAAAAATAAAAAGGAAAGATTTCAGGTATTCATAAATCTGTCATAAACCCTAGGCACCGTGCCTATTATACCTCAATTCACTGGGAGCTCGTGAAGAAAATCGGTCCAGATAGCATAACTGACCACTCCAAATTTAATCAGCCAAGAAAAGGAATGAATCTCTACAAAATGTCACCAGATATTTTTACCCGAATACTCCAATTCCAATACTTATTTGTCTTCAGTTTTAATTAATTGCTCCCAGAGTTTCTTCATGACATTTTTCACTTCGGCATTTCTGAGGGTGTAGATCAAAGGGTTCAACATAGGAGTTACTATGGTGTAAAACACAGCCACAGCTTTATCAGTGGGAAAGGAGGTCACAGGTCTTAGGTACAGGTACGAACAAGGTACAAAGAATAAGATAACAACAGTGACATGAGAGGTACAGGTAGACATGGCTTTGCGACGCCCTTCAGAGCTATGAGTCCTCAGTGAGCGCAGGATGATGACATAGGAAGCAATCAACATAGAAAAAATAAGAAAGCACAATGACCCACTGTTTGCAGCAATCAAGGGTCCCAACATATGTGTGTCAGTGCAGGCAAGCTCCAGGAGAGGTATTAAATCACACACAAAATGGTCAATGACATTGGGCCCACAAAATGGTAACTGGGCAGTGAATAAAATCTGGATCCCTGCATGGAGAAACCCTACAATTCCAGCCATTCCTACGAAGAAACTACACACAGACTGACTCATAATGGTCATATAATGCAAGGGCTTACAGATGGCTACATAACGGTCATAGGCCATGACGATCAACAAGATGACCTCAGCTCCAGCAAAGAAATGTTCAGCAAAGAGCTGAGTCATGCAGCCATTGAAGGATATGGCCTTATTTTCAGAGATTAAGTCAAATATCATTTTTGGTGATATGGAAGAAGAATAGAAACCATCTATAATGGACAAATAGGACAGAAAAAAGTACATGGGAGAACTCAGGGCTGGGCTGATAAAGATGGTGACTGAGATGAGCAGGTTACCTGCCAGCGTGATCAAATAGGCAATTAAAAACACAGCAAATAAGAATTTCTGCAGTTCTGGATTCTGGGTCAGGCCCAGCAGGATAAATTCTGTTACATTACTCATTTTTTTCCCATCAATTCAACCTTGATTGTAAGAATAGGGTCCACCTGAAAAGATCACAGTTATTTATAAATGACATTAATTCAATCTTAAAATATTCTGATACCTCTTTAGTCCTGATCTCTGGGTGCTGGGGCCATACAGTTCTCATCTTGGCAGATAAATGTAAAGAAGAATAGGAAATTACATTTCTCCTATTCATATTAACTGGAGTGATAGTACCTTACACACACCAAAATTAAATAAAGAAGTTGATATGATTGTTGACAAGTATGACTTTCTAATTTTCTAATTCTGAAAGTCCTCAGGTGGTGTTCTTTCAATAACAATCGTTATGACATTACACTTGGCTTTTGGAATGCTCTTCACAATATTATTTTAATAGTCTGCTGTGTATCAGATATGAATGTGACAAAATTTACAATATACCAGCTGCATTATGTGAACTATTAATTCTTTTGTCATTGAATACACATGCACACATAGGCAGAACAGGATTGAGATGGAGTTTTTCCTTTCTTGATGCCAAGGAACTTGTCTACAGCCTATTGAAGAACATTTACTTAGTATCTCTGAATGTTTTAGGATTAATATAACTCTTTCAGCTCACTCCATATCTTTGGATGCGAACATGTAAGTGGTACAAAGAACCCTGAAAAGTTCATAATGTTTCTTAAATGAATTTTCTGTGAAATTGGTCTTTCATCTCATCTAGATTAATACTCTGGACTTAATATATAATTCTATCACATTTCACAAATACAATTAAATGAGTCTTGAAATTTCTAGTCTTATTGACAAGAAATATTAGGGTCACTGGAGATAATGCAATTTCCCCTTTTGGCGTATACGTTCAATCAATTCAGATGAACTTGACATTTTTATTGCTGCTGGAAGAAATATTGAATGCATATAAGAAAATAATCTTTTTTCTTTTTTGAATTATCTGTACATGGATTTTCAAAATTAGTACATGTTGTTAGAAAAGTTCATGATATATTTTCTTAATTTTTCCTCCTTTTCTCTTTTCTACAATCCTTGTCATAATGCCTAGCCACTTATTTTTCCTTAAAAATTTCTGAAAATAGAGCTCATCTTCACTAAAAGTAATGAAAGCTTTCTTTATTTGATAAAAAGAGAGGAAGGAAGGAAGAAATATAATGACCAAAGAAGCATATTTATTTATTCATTTATTTAATTTTTGCTTTTTCACCCGTGTCTGGTCATGAATTTGGGTCCTGGGACTTTGCAAGGCCTGAATGCCGGCATCTCAGCCACCTGAGCTGCATGGGTGTGTCCCAAGAAATCTTTTTTTACTTTTCTGGAAATCTCAGTCTCCGGGTTTTTTTTCCCTTTCTCCATTGTTCTTATAGATAGTGATTATGTGGTTAATAATTCTTGATAGATTTAAATAAAAAATTATAACTTTAATGTGGTAACAAAGTTATGGAAAGGTTAATAATGTCAAACTGTTGCAAAAAGAAATCTTCAGAAAGAATCTACTCAGTGAGACAACTGTTGACCAAAATGCTTACTAGATCTCAGCTATGATATGGTAACATTATAGTTTTTATTTTCTAGTTATTTTGTCCAAATTCATTTAGAGAAAAAGTTACACTCCACAGAATCTAACTACAAAAATTATTTCAGTGAACATCAATTGACTAAAGTAATTTACTTAAAATTTATAGAAAAAGATTGAGTTATCACTGACCTGGATCTAGTTGACAGTAGATTCCTCAGTTCTTAGATTTTGCCCAGTTATTGCATTATTCCAAATAGATATAGACAGCACAGCTTCAAAAAGTCTCCGTGAAGTAACAAGTAGACACTGGAATTCTTTCTTTAGATGACTCTCCCAATAGGACATTTTAGTATAGTTGGGTGACATCATCTCTAGATTTGCTCAGAAAATGAGGTGTTTAATTAACCATAATCTGTAGGTCTAGAATTTAATTTCTGTATACTTTCTTTACTTACTATGATAACTTAAACATAACTCAAAATCAATTTTTCTCTTTAAACTATTTTCAATCAGATTAAAGACAAGGGGAACGATGAGAATTCTTCAAAACTGTGAAAACTGGTATATGGATTTAAAACTGTCCATTTGAAATAGATCTATTTGATTGAACATTGTTTTCTAAAATCAATTCTGCCAAATTTTTCTTTCCCAAAAGCCCTTCAGTAACATGGAGAGAATTTCCTATCATTTTGATTTAAGCCCTCTATTCTAGGCTCAGTTTGGGAGTGGTGTTTCCCAAACAAACCTCTAGCTTGCTGATACTTGGCTCTGCTGCTGTCATTTACTACAAGGATTTTCTTTCTAAGGTTTTGTTTCATTGACTCTGGAGAAACAACTAAATAGTCTTTCATGAATGCAGATTTGGTAATAGATTGACCCTCAAGTCCTCAGAGGATTTGTAATTGGCCCTATTGGTACCTTTGCTGAAGCATCAGCAAGTGTTTGGTTTACTCCCTCTTGGCACCCTTAAACAGCATTAGGCCCAGTTTTAGAAATGCGGCTGAGCTTTGGTTGAGCATGTCTCTAGTTGTAATTTAGGATGAGACTGAGGTAGGTTGGAAAGTTTTAGGATGAGATTTTAGTGTTTATTTTGACATTTCTGAGTTTGGAATTAGATTTGGGATTATTTTAGTCCTTGATCAGAGCTCAGATTTTTTAAATGACTTTTCTAAATGACATGTTTACCCTGATTGTGGAAATGGCAGTATGTAAATTTTGTGCCATATTATTCTAGAAATTATGACATTTTTATTAGTGACTGACTGAGACTTTGATGACAGGATTCTCAGCTACCAATAATTGTTGCCAAAGTCAGAAATGCCAACTTTCTTTGGGTGAGTTTCTGGATGATATATTCTCATAGGTATTCAGGGTAATGTAGCTTTTCTTTCTACTACAGAGAGAAGAGAGATAGTTATGGAGACTTAAAGTTAAGTACTATGTTTTCCCACAGCAGCCATTCAGGAAATCACACTCAACCAAGCACTCATGTATATAGGGAGGCTTCTGAGGTGATGAAGAACTGACTGGAATTCTACTCAGTATCACCTCTCTTTGTTAGGATCCTTTACCTTTAAACCAAAATGACATACTCCTGGAAGTTTAGAACCAGATAAGGAAGCAATGTTTTCCAGTCAATCATCTTCATTAGTTAATTTTGTGTCGGTTTCCTGCCAGCCTCCCTCACAATCTGTCCTCCCTTGTTATGATATTTAGTCTTCACATATTTGAGTTCTTTCTTCTTTTGGTTGATTTCTAGTTTTACCATTTTAATCAGAAAGTGTACTTGATATTTTCATCTTTTTATTGTGTTACTGACAATTTCACTCTTTAGTTACATAAATATCTATTTTTGGTGTTTAAGTCCTCTGTTGAGTGCATGTCTATATTAATGACTATAACACATTCTTGATTGTTTTAATCTTTATTATTATATTGTCCATATTATTTTTGATTATTATTTTAGAATAAAATATATTTTATCTGATACTAATATAACTATTTCCACCTTTTTTATATCTACATTGTTCTTGGTATATCTTACTCCATTCTTTCACTATAAGTCTATGTCTTTAGAAATAATATATATTTAATATAAATAGCATATACTTGGTCCCTGTTTTTGGATTAATCTAGTCACTGTCTTGTGATTGGTGGGTTCAGTGCATTTAATTTAGAGTGATTATTGAGATAGGAGTTCTTGCATTTGTCATTTTAGTTTTTGTTTTCTGGTTGTTCTGTATATCCAGTGTTTCTTTTCCTCTTGTTTCTAAATGTGCTTTTCATTTGTATCATTTTTAATAGTGATTCAGTGTTTTCTTCATTTTTAAATGTTGTTTTTTTAATACAGTTTTTTGTGTTGTGGTTACCATGACGATAACAGGTTTTTTTAAACTATGGAAGTCTTTTTTATGGGTCCTCTTACTGTCTTATTATTATTTACTTATGCAGATTCTGTCCTTTTCTCACTCTTCTTTTATCATTTTTTTGTTGTCTCATACTGCTATTCATGCTGAAAGGTTATTGCCAAGTTGAAATAACTCGATGTTTTTAAATTTTCTTTCTTTTTAACTTTTATGCTATACCAAAATACTTTACTCCTATTTTGGGATATAGGAATCTACTTGTTTTGTTTTTTTATTCTTACTGTACTTAAAGTTTTGTGCATCTTTGATTTTTTATTTTCATAGGGAAGAACTTTCAATATTTCTTGTAAGGTAGTTCTGGTGGTGGTGAGCTCCATTATCTTTTGTTTGTCTAGGAAAATCTTTATTTCTCCATTATAGTTGAATGCTAATTCGAGACAGTCAGTTTTTATCTTTTACTGTTTTTAACACATCATTGGACTCTTCCCTTGACTGCAGAGTTTCTTATGAGATATCTGACAATAGCTTGATGTTGGTACCTTTTTAGGTACATGCTATTTTCTTTAGCAATTTCTGATTATTTTTATAGTGGACTTTTGATAATTTTACAATAATGTGTCTCATTGCATGTCTTTTCTCATTTAGATAATTATGTGTTCTATTGACTTTATGAACTGTGTGGTTAGTTATTTTCTTAAATTTGAGAGGTTCTCCTTTATTGTTTCTCTAAATAAGCTCCTTGCTTCCCTCCTTATCCTTAGAGATACACATTAACTTTATATTTTCATTTTAAGAGAATTTGTGATTCCATCATTTTTTATTATTTAGATTTCCATTATTTTACCTAAATATGTTTCTCTTTCCTAATGCACATAAGTCATTCTATATTTATACCTTCAGTTTCACTGAATCTTTCCTCATGTATCTTGCTTCCTTTGCTTTCCACAATACTCTGCATTTCATTTATTGAAATGTCCAGAATCTCTACTTGTTTGTTTTTAAATATCCTTCATCCTTTTGATTAAGAACACTATATGTTTATTAATCTATTCTTCTTATTACATCCTTAATCTGCCTTCATTGGCTTCATTTCTGTGGTTTTCTTTTATTGCTATTATTATTTTAGTTTTTGAAGTTTCTTTATAACTATTTTGAATTTTCTGTTCATTAGATCAAATTATTTTGAATACATTCATAAGTTGTAATTTCATTTGGCAAGAAGTGGTGCTAAACGAACACTAAAATTCCAGTTAAGTATAAGACTCAGTCTGCCTAAGGAAACATGAATGCTAATTACACTGTTGGGAAGGTAGCTTCAGAATTCTTTTCAAAGTCCAGACTGAAGATGACAAAAGGAGGTTTCTAGTATATCTGAACTTCAATTTTTATGGAAATATTCAATATTTTGTTTATTTACTCATAATATGCTTATTATAGATAGTCTGAAATATATTCAGAAACTGTGACAGTATGTAATATATATATATATCATACTGTCACTAAATATGAAAATCTACATACAATACAGATATAAATATTAAAAAGCAAATATTCTTCTTGTCTTCCTGTTAATTTTCAGTCTATAGACATGGGTTTTCACTATAAAATTGATTTTAGTGATTATGCTTGGACATAATTCAAATTTAAATACATGGCTTTAATCATTAGAATGCTTTGTCTAGTTAATCAGCTAGATTCCTGAGATTTTATATTGGGTACCACCACTGTTTTCTGCTTTGCAGAAGGTGTGAAAATTCAACCACAAATAGATGTTCATGCTCAAGGTAAGAAACAGTTTGCAAGAATTTATCCAGTGTTTCTCACAAATTGAAAATTAATTAGAATATAACTGAGCTTCTTATCTCTCTAGATGTTCACTAAATCACAAAAATTTTGGCCAAAATGTGGGCTTCATTATCAATCTAATTTACTCAGGAAATAAACTACTTTCTTTAAAAAACTTCTGTATGTTCAGTGTTTAAATATTTACCTCTATTATTTGCTATCTGTATAGTTACAGAATGAAAATTTTTCTTTGAAAATATAGTTCAACATAAATCCCACCGTATGAAAAATTTCAGTAGAGGTAATAACTTTTTTTATTAGAGGTAAGCATGGAAACAATAAATTTCTTCTCTAGAGCTGTAAATGTATAAATTATTTAATATTTTTAATGGGACATTTGTTTGTGAAGTCAGCTCTGCCATATTCTAGTCTCTTAGAATGCATGCTTAGTCAGGGGAGTTTGTCTTGTCTATTTGTAAAGTGTTCTCCCCACTCTATTTTCTTATAAATTCACAACAAGCTCTGAAATAGTTTATCTTCACCACTCTGGCTCCTACTCTGTTTAACAAATTTCCACCAGTCTTTTGTTAGCATAGAAAAGAGGTTACCAGTGGGAAATGGGACAGGATGGGGTGGGGGTAGGAGCAGGTGGTGGTAGGTTTCAGTGGACAATCATGAAAAACTTTTGTACTTTGGTGGTGGGCAGGTTGTTTTGTCATGTCTCTGAGGAATGGGTCAGCTACACAATGGGTTTATATTATTTTATAAATCAAATCTACCTCAATAAATATTGAATTAAAAATAAATTGTATCTTACTTAAACGTAAAAAATTCTCCACCAAATCAAACACATAGGCTATTGTCAAGATGTTGCCCTGCACGTTTCTCACCTTTCTTTTCTGTCATTGTTTTCTCACTAATGAAGAAATATTTTAGTGATTTCAAATGCAGATATCTGCTACCATATGGAATTCTCAGATCTTCAGAGTAAGTAATCTTATTGAAATATTTGCAAAAATTGAAGTTGACAAATATTACTTATTGCTATTTTTTACTTGAATGTTAGCATAAGAACACCACCCATGCCCGCACCTTGAACGTAGGCTTGGTGACTGGCTGGCATTCAACGTGGATTTGAATGTGGCAAGATGGACTTTCTGGGATGACAACTTCCTCTGCCTGTACTGATTGTACCTGAGATGTCCTGCCCTGGAATTTTGCTGTCCTTGCCTACTGGGCTGTTCTTTGTTTTTGCTGACTGGGTTGTTCTTGTCTGCTCACTACCCTCCCTCTGCTGATATCACCTTTAAAGGAGCCCCTCTCCTTGCTGATGGTGTGGTAGCTTTCTGGAAACATGACCAATTGGCCACCATTGGGGATCCAGAGAAACGTCTGACAGGCCACCATCAGGACCCTCTGCTATGAGAATAGTAAAGGTTACACCCTTGCCCTCTGTGTCTTCTCATGAATCCCTCAGAGTATCATCTACTGGGCAGGTCGTTTCTCTGCATATCTTAAACACCTGCATAACAGTACTGATCAATATTATTAGGACACTTTTATTTTACGGAATGTAACACATAGGAATAAAGGCAAAAATTTGCAGGCCGGCAGAGAGAAGAGGAAGAAGCACTTTATTTTTATTTATGTCCACTGTGGTTGTTCCCTCTGGTCCTTGGTCTTGAACCTGGGACCTTGGGATATATGGGAGTGCTTCCATGGTGTACTACACCACTAGGTTACCAGGGCATGACCCTTTAGGACAGTTTTCAGAATGAGCTGGTCTGAGTTAATGACCATGTTTTGGGATTCAACTTGGGTGGAGTAGATTGAAACATTCATCAAAAGGTTGGATTGTGATTCTCAATATTGTACCTTTTTATCTTTGATGGGTTTAAGTGACATTTTGTTCAGAGGAAATAGTTTGCCTCTGAGAATATTACTGATTTATGTTGTCGTATTGTCTTTGAGAAAGCAATATCTCTCTTCAAGATTATACACTTATATATCCTGGGAGACTGCAAACTTTTCATTCATGATTGACTGAGAAACTTTTCCTACTCATCTCATCCTCCAACTTGAGCAATTTAAAAAGAATTATTTAACATGAGTGCTTAGGAATCTGGGTATCACAATCTACTGGGAAAGAGAAGAGCTTTGTCTTGTACTCTTTGATGGAGACTCACATGAACGTAGAGTTGGAACTATAAATATATCAGAAGTGATTGAGAAAATCACATAATCAAAGCTTCTTTGTAAACTGTGCCTATCAGGGTAAGAAAAGAAACATTGCTGGAAAGATGGCTCCACTTTCATTTCCCATTTCAGCCTCTGAGGTTGAGCAGACTTCAATCTTTCCAGGAATTGTTTTGGTCTGTGACATTTACTGAGCATGTTGAATTCAGGCTGTTCCTCTACCTAAGGAGGTGGTAAGGGATAGGTTTGTGCATCCCCCGGCCCATAGGAAAGTGCACCACTGAGAGAACTTTGAGCAAGAAGTGAGAAACCTTGTGGATCTGGAGAGATATCCAAGCACGTACACTAAAGATTCCATCAACTTGACTGTCTGGGAAAGAGTGTGAACAGAGAAAGGATGACTGACACATAGTGGAAATTGTGTAACAATGGCACAGAGTATGTATAAATCTGACCACAGATTCTAAGTAACCAATAAGGAAATTGGGTTTTGAAAGATTTTGTTTTTTTCATTCTGAGGCCAAATTCTCAGATTTACTAGGACCACAGTTATTTTTAAGTTACTCTGGCAGTTGATGGAATGGCGAAAACTTCAAAGAGATGATGAGATCAGTAGGAAAAGCAGACCTCCTAATTTATTGAAGCAAAGATTTGTTGGAAAGGGGCATAAGCTAATAATGAGGATATGATAGGAAAAGGAAGAGTATGAGTGATGCTGTGGATAAGCTAAAGAGGAAAGTAAATGATTGCATGGACTGGAGCTGAAAGTGTTATTCTTTTTTTTTGCAGGGAGGGGATAAATTGTACGAGAGCTATTCTGTTTGAACATAAAGCTTAATGACAAAAATGATGAAATAACAAATCACGATTTCTGAGGAAAACAGAAACTTGTATGTAGAACACATATACATCAAAATAATTTGCATACATTTTAATAGTTTTTGCAGGAATAAAAGGAATTATGGATACAAATATTGATGTTAAAGCTTGCAATTGAGAGAATATTCTATTTTTGTTCCTATTTTCCTCATGAGTGTTATACATAGATTATCTTAAAATGAAATGATAATATATAGGTTAATAGTTTATATGGAATGGGTAAAAAGTTGAACATATGTTAAGAAGAATGTGCAGGAAGAAGAAACAGTGAAGAATAGGTAGAAATTTTGCTGATACTCTTGAAGAGTTAATTCACATCACAGGTTGAAATTTTGATTGGCACGCTGCAGCATAATTTTCTTCAATATTATCTTACATCTTAGGTGGAATAGTATACATATTTATGCTTTAAATACTTCAGTTAGTGTCGTTTGCTGTGCTGAAACAGCAAAAGAATCTATTTAGACTTGGTTTTGCAAAGATCGCTCTATTTCCATGCCATACTATTTGATAATTGCAGAATATATTAACCTTTTCTCTCTTAATTTTCAGAAATCTTTTAAAAATAAAGCTAGTCACTGTGTTTGGATAGGATAAGCTGCAGTTAAGTGTGGTAACAAATGAATCTGAAACTCTCAGTGACTCACCACAACAATTTTATATCCTCTTCTGGTCTAATCCATTGGAAGACAGGGGATCCCTTAAGTCAGCTCTCTTCCATGTTGTTACCAGTAATTCAGGTTGCTTCCACTGTGCAGCCATCTCAGTGTGTGTTTCGGAGTTGTTGCAGCAGGGAAAATAGATCTAGAGAGCAGGGTACTGTCTCCAACATGATTCAGCCCAAAGTCACTTAGGCCTTTTGTATCATGGTCCTATTTAAAACATTGCAGCTAGAAAATATGGGAGCGGCGTATGGAGTCTTAGTGTTTAGCAGGTAAATTGGCTGAATTTGAGAATACTGATCTCCCATTTGGAATGAGTTGTTTACTGAACTGATGGCTGTAATGTAGGTGATATAGACTTAATGAAAGATGTAAGTAATACAATAGAGTCGCTTGGTTAATGCAGTCCTTGTGAAAGTAGAATGAAATTGTTAGGATAGTTAAAGTTCTTTTCTGACAAAGATTTGGATACAGTTCTTTCAAGAGTTCTTTCTCTTGAAATTACACTATTTCCATACTTCTTATGATTTCTTATCTCATTGGTCTGGAATTGATCTGAAATCCTCTATTCAAATTTTTATGTGCATACTTTCTGTCTTGATTACTCATGTCATTAACTCTTTCATAATAGCTCCTTTAGTTTTTATGGACTAAGGTACAAAACCAGCTAATGAAAGTGACTTTGTCTTTGGCAAAAAATACTCTCCAATTAAGCTTCTGCCTGAGAAATCATGTGCAAGAGTGCTCTAAACCTGTAACGAGTTATTTTATGCCCTTCTTTGGCTATAGGCAGAGAAAATAATTTATTCAGGAGAGATCCCAGATTGCAATTTAAATGTGAGTTGTGAAGCACACAGCACATTAATTTGGGAAGAATCTGGCCTTAACTCATTTCTCTTAACCAATAATTTTGGGTCATCTTTTTATCTTTCCATAATAAACTTACCTTGACTACAATAATTGGGGTAAAACAATGCATTTTGACCAACTATTTAGCTATCAGACTTTTTTGTTGAGGAGTGTAGCTACTTAGCCTATTGTTTATCTAATCTAAACTTGAAACTTTATAGAGAATTATTTGACTAAATACATATATCAGATTTTCCATCCATTAAAATATTTTTATGTTTCTTAACAATGTCCTTTTGATTGATGATATGGAAATACAAAGAGGGTTCTAATTGGAAGAGAATTTAGTCACCATTTAATCAAAAGTTGGTATTTTAAAAAGGCAGAGGCCATTGAAGAAACAAATTCCAGAAAGAATTTAAGATTTATTAAGACATGTGCAGGCGGGTCTTGTTAAAAATGAAAAAAGAAATATTCTTTAGCAAGGGCATGGTCTTAGATGCTCTCAGAGTAGGGAAGTTTAAGATCTGGACAGTTTCAGTAAAAAGGACAGTTCTCAGGGTGCTCTTGACAGAAGAGTATTCCACACTGCATTGTTTGCATCTGTGTTCTGGATAATGCCATCAGTGGAGCCACAAGAGGATTATTTGCACAACAAAAAACTCACAGAGTTTGTTGTCACTTGGTGATTTCTATAAGACCTTAGAGTCACACTTGTTTTTAACAAAAGAATTCATTAATTGTGGTTGTTGTTTTTTATTCCCATGAATCCTTACCCAGGACCACTCTGGCTCCAGAGCTTCCTCATAGCATTTTTCACCTCTGTGTTTCTGAGGGTGTAGATGAAAGGATTTAACATGAGTGTGACCAACGTATAAAACACAGCCACTGCTTCGTCAATAGGAAAGGTGACAATGGACCGAACATACACAAATATACAGGGTACAAAGAATAAGACAACTACAGTAATATGGAAGACACAGGTGGAGAAAGCTTTCCACTGTCCTTCAGTGTTGTGAGTTGTTAGGGAGCAAAGGATGAAGATATAGGAGATGATTAGAATTGAATAAATGAGCATATACATCAGTCCATTGTTGATTGCAACCCTGGCAGATGAATTCTGATCAATAAAATAATATGCATAAGGAC
This sequence comes from Solenodon paradoxus, assembly GCA_004363575.1. NCBI lineage: Eukaryota > Metazoa > Chordata > Mammalia > Eulipotyphla > Solenodontidae > Solenodon > Solenodon paradoxus. Next base: position 44,179 of record RJWH01006008.1, on the reverse strand, counting down.
TCCTTTCTGTAAGACTGATGGAAACCCCAAGCTGTTAAAAGACTTACAGTTGAGCCATATTATTAGTCACATAATGAACTCATAGCTTTCTTTCTTTCTTTCTCTCTCTTGTATCACACACACTCACACACACATTCATATACATAACATGATTGGTGTAACTGTTGACAAGTCAATCGTCTTTCCTGTAATAGATAATCTTCCAACAGTAACCTTAGTTTTTTTCTACCATAGAAAAACAGGAATAACAAGAGGACCTGTAGGGAGTTGCAGAGACTTGAATTCATGTAACTCTCCTCCCCTGTGTTCTTCTGTAGTTACTTGTGCTGATGAAGTTAAGAGGCAGATTTTGTTATTCTTTTTAAAAATTTGTTTCTGAGAGAATATAAGCTATCAAATGAATTCAGCTTGAAATTAGGGTTGACACATTCATATTTTATAATAAAATATTGAAGCTCTGTAAGATGAACCTGACAGTTAGGATTGTGAGTTCATCCTACATCCAGACAAAATTATCTAAGAAAATCATCAAACAACAAGGAAGAACATCTGAATAAAACAGTATGCTACAATACTCCCTAATTTATTGGAAGCTGTAGAATCCATTATTTGGAGAATTTTGTTGTGATTAGTTTTCAAAGTAAAACCTAATTTATGGTGTGGCCTTGTGGCTCAGGTGGCTGAGAGTGCTGAAGTGTAGACTATGCAAAGTCCTAGACTGGGTTCAAGATCTGGAGTGGGGATGCAAAATAAAGAAATAAATATGGTTCTTTTCCTCCCTACCTCCCTGTATTTCTTTCTTCCTTCCTTTCTCTCTCCCTCCCTCCTTCCCTTCCTCAATTTTCCATTTCTCCTTTATTCTCTTTAATAAAATCCCTTAATTGAAGAAAGAATGAAAATTTCTCTAGATCTAGTTAGAAAACCCATACTTTTAAGGCAGAAAAGAAAGACATCATACTTTGTTGGATAGTGTATTTTTAATAGTCAGATGGATATATTTTCATTCTGTTTTTACTGGTTACTAGCTATGTGATGTTATGCACAGACCTTAGTCTTATTGCCCTTAAACTTTCTTATATTTAAATAGGAGAAACAGCACGTGGTATAGAGGAATCAAAGCATATCATGATGTACATCAGAGTTTTACATTAAAAGTAAAACATAAAAGTTTTCACATTTTCCAAATTCTTGTTAAAAGCAAAACAAAGAAGAAAATCTCACATATGCCTTTAATTCTTGGGATATTATATTGTTATACTCTTAAACAAGAATATAAGAGAGAAAAGAAATAAAGTTAGTATTCCATGTAAGAGGTTAGAAAAACAACTCATTAGATTCAGAAAAATGGTTGAAGAAATCAATAAATCAGTTAATAGGAATTATTAGGTAATAATTGAAAGCTTTTTAGAATTAAAAAACACAATTCAAACGGATGAGACAGATAAAGTCAGTAAGAAGCAAACATGGCCACAATGCAAAAGAACATTATTTAAAATTAAGATTTAGAAGGATATGTGTGGTTCATCAACAATGTTTCAATAATCAAATAGGTGTTATTCAAAATGAATGATCTTACTAGCAGTCTTTAATTTACTAGCAGTCTTTAATGGATTATACACAGATGTAGATTTATAATGATGCACATATTGATGGTATATCATGTTAAGATACAATATCAATCCAATTAAGAAAATAAAGTAAGTCTTCTGCTCATATTACCAAAAAAAAAAAAAAAAAAAAAAGAATGCAAGGGAACAGTTGGAATGGTGGTGATAAGCTTCATGTGTTATCTAGATATGCTGATTATCAATGCTGTATACCTTAAAAGTATATATAATTATGATTCACTGTTCCTTCAATAAATTTAAAAGTATATATAACAAGAGAAAACATAGAAAGCACCAAATAGCATGTATTAAAGCCTTTGAAAAAAACTAGATGAGAAAGAAAGAAGCATATCTAATCTCTGGATGGGGAAGATCATGATAGGAAAAATGTCAAGGTTTAAAATACAGGACCACACTGATGAACTCAAATATAGAGATGGAGCACACTGGAAAGTTGTTGCAACACTTATAACAGCAACTATTACAGAAATACTTTTACCAAAAATCTCTACTTACACCATTATAAAAATAAGGACAAAACTAATAAAAAGATTATTCTAAAAATTTAGATATTAAAAATTCTGTTTCATAAATCCTCAAAAGCACAAATAAAAAAGTGAAAAACTGGCAAGCTGACATTTTCTATGAATTATATTACCCAGTGATGGTACAAAATATCTGTAAAGAGGTTTTAAGGATTTTATAATTGATCGTGTCCTTTGGTCATGGTGGCAGTTTCCTGATGTTAGCTCTTTTAGCCTTTTTCTTGATAAGCCTGGCTCAGACTGGAATTACCTGCTCTGGTCTTGGGAATCTATGTCCAAATCGGTTAGAACCTCAGAACCAAACTAATTCTGTGACCCACGATTGATTGTGTTGATGTGGTCATCTCAAGTCTATTATTATCAATATTTATGTGTGTCCTCAAGCAAATATTTAAATGGGTATCACTCAAGTGCAAGAAGTTAGGGAGGCTCTAACCTCTCTGCTCCCAGAGGATTAGAATTAACAGCTTCACCAAGATGCAACCAAAACAATTTATCCCTTTTCTCTGGTGACCATGACATCTGTGACCAAGGGGTTGGGAATGGTGATTATCTTGGACTGGGTTATCAGCATCTCCATGACTGTGTTTAAGAAGTGACCCCCAATGTGGGACTTAAGGCACAGAATGCTGTAGTCATGAGAGTATGAGTGCATGAGACAAAGTCCTAATAATACCTGCCACACAGACATGGAGTGTGGATTGAGCAAGACAACATATGAAAACCTCTAAGTCAGTGAAAAAATGCCCTTCTACTGTTAATCCACAAGGATAGACACATGTAGGCTATAGAAATTGCTCTTTAGTAATAAGAATCTGAATCAGGCCGAAGAATAAGAATTTTGCTGGCCCTTCTACTTGTTAACTATGAAATCTTGGGCAATTTCTCAGCCTCCTTTTACCTGTGTTCCCACATCTGTAAAAAGAGGGTGATAATGACACTAATGCAGACTGTGTGGTAGTTCTAGGATGTTATGCATGCAAGTGCTTAGAATGGTGACTGGCAATGAATAAAGGCTCAGTGTGGTCAATTGTCACTTTCTGGATAGGAAGTCAGAGCCCAAGGTCTGATAATTTGGTTTCTGACAAATGTTGTCTTGACACAGTTATCAGCTATATACCATCTATCTCCTCAATCTATCTCATATATTTATTATCTATCTATCTATATAATCTATCATCTATTATATCTCTATATATATATAATCTTTACTTTTATGACTGATAGAATTGGGGCAGAAATGATAATTAAGTGAGATGGCCAAGTTTTCAAGTACTGAATACTGGTTCAGAAACTGTTACAATTCTGTGATTTTTCTTTGATCATGTGATCTGCCAGTAAAAAAAGTCTGACAAGGAAGTTGAGAATATTTGAAAATGTTGTAGGAGGCAAAATCAATCAAATACGATGACTAAATAATAATGACTTAAAAGTTCTGAAACTCTGAGAAGTATGGTTTCTCATGTAATTCTCATATAACCCTCTGAAAGGCATATTAATAGTTATATTTTCTGTATGAGGAAATGTATGCTACGTATGAGTATGACTTGTTCAAGGTTAAAAAACTGATATTGGATAGAGCTTAGATTGAAATATAGATTGATTCCGGTGAGCCTAGACGGAATTGTGCTTAGTAAGACAAGTTAGGAGAAAATGTATGATTTTACTCATTTTCAGTGTCTAGAGAAACCAACCAAGCAAAGGAACATATAAATAAACATAGACTTTTAGTCTCAAAAACCAAATTAGTGGTTATCATAGCTGGAAAGAGAGAGGGTTGGGCAAATTGTGTGAAAGGAGTCAATCATATGTGAGGGAAGAACTGGGATGCTATCGGTGAACTGAATGTAGTATGTACACATGTTGATTTATGGTGATTCACATCTTAAACCTATGTAATGTTAGGATGCAGTTTAATTCAGTACAATTTAAAGACATGATAAACTTCAATAATAATCACAAATATAAAAATTTAAATAGTATTTTAAAAGCGCTTTGCACCTAATAAAGTAACAAAATTGAGACACTATGATAAGAGCGTGGATAAATACATATAGAGCTATTGATTCTGCTTAGATATTGTTGCGAATGCAAATCAGCACAACCATTTCAGATGGTAATTTGTTGATATTAGTGAATTTTAAGATGTGTCCACACTTTGGTGGAGCAATTCCACAGTCAAGCATATAACTCAGTAAAACCCTAGCACGTGTGCTTTGTTATGGCACACAATAGCCACAAGAACATTTAAAAATAAAGTCTGATAGTATTTTGAAAAAGATACCTATTGATTTAACTTCAAACCCTGAGCTCCTGAAGGAGATCCCTTGTGTGTCTCTAATGACAGACATTTGGCCAGGAGGACTAGCTGAAGACAACCTGAAGTTAGAGTTTTTTTATTCCCTGGGGTGGCACGTATTTCAGCCATCTTTCTCTAAAGTAAGTTCAATAAATTACTTTATGTCCTTGACTAAATCAAGGAAAGGGAACTGGTGGTTGCACAATTCTAGGGGACATGGGGAAGCAGGGTGATTAGATTAGAGGTGCTATTAAGAAAGTTTTTAAGAATCTCCTAAAGCCAGTGGTCCTAACAAAAGGGGAGGTAGTTTCCTGATCCAAGCTCTTATTCCCTCATAAAAATGATCTCATAGGAGTGTTGTGAGTATCAAGTTAGTCATTAAGGTGGACATGGGATTGAAGATGAATATTTTTTCAAGATGGGATAATTTGTGTTTAAATGTCAATGAGAAGGAGAGAGAGAGAGAGAGAGAGAGAGAGAGAGAGAGAGAGAGAGAGAGAGAGAGAGAGAGAGAGAGAGAGAGAGAGAGAGAGAGAGAGAGAGAGAGAGAGAGAGAGAGAGAGAGAGAGAGAGAGAGAGAGAGAGAGAGAGAGAAACAGAGAGAGAGAAACAGAGAAATATCTTTTCTGAATAATGCCTTCTGCAAGGGATGCTGTAATTATCACCTAGTGGCTTTGGATTGGGAAGTTAACTGAGAGAGCAAAAAAGTACACACTGTTTAAGACGTGATCACCTATTTGTTTTTATCTGAAAATGTTTTTATTATTGAAGAACATAATATTATTTTGAGATCTGAAATGCTCATGTCTGGTGTAATATCAGAGACATTCTAGTAGGAAGGGAAATGAACAGAAGAGCTCTTTAACTAAATAGAAATGCAGATACAAGAACATGTGAAAGGGGAATCCATGCACACAGGAACAGGTGCCTTTTTTCCTTTGGCTTTATTTTAGATCCTCCTGAAGAGTCACCTGACTGTGTGACTGAATTGGTCCTTCCCACTGATTTGTAGAACCCTAACAAGCAACATGGCTTCCAATCAGTGGCTCATAGAGAGTAATGGAAAACCATTACTCAATCTGAAAAGTAGCAGTACAGTCCAGTTAATGGAAGAGAAAAAAAATATAATATAAATACAAATTCAATGGGTGGAATAAAGAATGGTTCTCCCAATGGCATAAGAAGAACTGGATTATAACAATTTTCATGATATAATATGGATTTGACTGATTTTGGAGCAATAGCCAATAGATTGGCCACATAGTCTATAAAATATTCTTTTAATGATTGGAAGGTAAAAGAATTCCCAGTTTACATAAATGAAGGGTCTGGGTGAAAATTAATTCAGGATGTAAGAAGTAATTGCTAGGCACTGGACCAATAACAATACAATGCAAAGAGAAAAATCTTACATTACTTTAGTGCAACATACAATGGTAAGATCAAGAGAAAAATGTTATAGTTTAGCTATATTTATAGATATTCATTAACATGAAATTACTCACAGAAATAACCCTCTCAATATAAAGCTAAAAGTCCAGCATGGGCCCCCATAGATTTAAGTAGCATTCTGTCTGGAATCATCTATGTGATGCATCTCAGTGATAGTAAATAATGTGAATAAATGCATTAAGAATTCCAAAGTTGACTTTCTTTAGTTTTGCATATTACTGAAGAGCTCTTTTGACAGGTAATTGTGGAAACTTTGGCCTGCAGGAGGACAGAAACTGTTCTTAGATTTGTGTCTGTCAGCAGAGGTTATCAAAGGAATCAATTTTGATGTAGTTGTTTTTTATTTGTTTTTAATGGTGTGGGAAAAATGAGATGCTTGAAATTATAAAAAGAACTGCTTTTAAAATAAACTACAATTACTTCGTATTTGCAAGAAACAGAAATGATAAGAGAAATAATGAATATGAATGAGTCTAGTTTGAGCTTTTCTATCTGTTTTGACATAAAGGCCAATGTTAAGTACAGAGCTTTAGGAGATCTTAAAAATATAATAGTTGGATGTTGATTCTCCCAAGGGACATCTACTCTCTCTCGAGAAGAACTTGTAATTATAAGTGCATTCAATTGTATTCTCAAATGATTGTCCCAGGAAGAATTCTCTGATGCATTATGCTATCCAGAGGGATATCACTGTCCCCAGGTTTTGAACTCCAAAGATAGCTTCTTAAAAAATCATTTGTGGTATCATCTGAAAGACTTTTTTCATATACCTCATCATGTACCATATCCTCAAGCAACAAAGACAATTACTCTCATCCTTCACTGACTTTGTCTTTGTGCTTTATGATGCAATATTCCTTCAAGAAGATTCATTAAAATATACATTAAAAATAAAAAGAGTAAGTCTTAGGTCTAAGGAAAAGTGAGATCAGCAATGGCAAAATTTGCTTTTATATACTGTCTTGAAGTTTAGTACTGTATGTGTTCTTCATCAAGTAAATGGAAATAGACTTTTTATAAACTGATCAGGTTGGTTAGTCAGACTTGATGTATTGAAGATCAGTATCAATGGTAGAAGTTAAAACCAGAGATCAGTAATCTTTGTTTGCTACACTAAAGATGGTGTTTAAGATGATTTTAAATGATTCATAGTGACAACCAGGGAAGCTCATCTCTAGTCCTGATCTTCTCAAAGCATTTGATGGCCAGTTAGACCCGACTCTCTGTGCATTTGGTGAACTGGTGATAAAAATTTTATGAACAAGTTACATTAATTACCTCAATTATATTGGTGTAATATATCCTGGGGCATCCCATAATGGTCACAGAATAATTACTTATGATTTTTTTCCACTCAATTTTAAAATTTATGACTTATATTTTAGGGACTTATCTTTTTGAATATAGAATTACTAATACCAGCTATAGAAATCTTGAAAATACTAAGAAACATAAGAAAATAAAGAAATATGAAAGATAATCTATCTCATAACTAGCAGTAAATATCCTAAATAAAATTTAGTTTCTTATCAAAATTTATCTATATATTTTAATAAAGATGAAATAAAAGCTATCTCAAAGTTTATAATTTAATAACATGAATTTGATTTTTTTCTGAAAGATAACAGATCTATAATCTTCAAATACTTATTTCATAACTGTCATTCACTAACATTTTACCTAAAATATATTTACAATATTACAGCAAGATATGGGACACTTTTGTGGTTTTATTTTATTAATTTTATTTCAAATATAGGTTCTTAACTCTTGGTCTATCTTCAGAATTGTTCTTTGTATGGACTATTGTTCTGTGAAATTAGCATACAAGTCAAATTTTGTAGAGACTACTCTGAGTTAGGGAATGAAGTTCCTTCTTTCCTGGGTATCTTATGTCTTCTAAGAATAATTTTGAGGTCAGAATAATAAAATATGAAGTGTGTCAACCTGGACTTTACAAGTGACCATTATGACAGAGTTGGGGGTAGAGTAGAATTTGTCTGCGAGGTTGTCAATATACTGTTAAAAAAGAAGAATTTTGGTTTCTTTCATGATTGTTATGGTTCCTTTTTATTTTCTTTTTATTAAGGTGAGGAATTCCTTCCTGTAATTTTTATCACTTGTACCTCATAGATGGAGAATAAAAGGAATGTGAGTGAATTCGTTTTAATAGGTCTTTTGGAGAACCCCCAAATACAGAAAGTGGTGTTTGCAATGTTTTTATTTATTTGGTAGCACTGGCAGGCAACCTGCTGATTGTGGTGACCATTACCACCAGTCAGGCTCTGAATTCCCCCATGTACTTCTTCCCGACCCACGTTTCCTTGATAGACACAATTCATTCTGTATCTTTAGCTCCTAAACTGATTGCAGACTCCCTTCGTGAAAAGACAATAATCTCCTTCAATGGATGTATGACACAAGTCTATGCAGAACACATTTTTGGTACAACTGAGATCATCCTGTTGACAGTGATGGCCTATGACCGCTATGTGGCCATCTGCAAGCCTCTGCACTACACAACCATTATGAACCACAGACTGTACATCATGCTGCTGGGAGTGGCCTGGACTGGAGGATTTCTCCATGCAAACATTGGGATCCTCTTTACCATCGGGCTGCCCTTGTGTGGCCCTGTAATGGATCATTTTGTGTGTGACTTGTACCCGTTGTTAAAACTCGCGTACGTGGACACTCACACCTTTGATCTTTTTGTGGCTGCCAATAGTGGGTTCATCTGCCTGTTAAAGTTCCTCCTCTTTTTGGTTACTCAGTTACTCCTCTACTGTTGCCCCTAAATTACTCACAGATTTACTCACCAAGATTAAGACATCTCCTAGAAAGGCTGTCTGACTCAGATATTCTTCTTCCACTACTTTGGAGTGCCTGAGATCTTCTTGCTCACAGTAATGGCCTGTGACCACTATGGGGCCTTCTCAAACCACTTTACTACACAATCATTATGAGCAGGGTTTTGTGTTTTCTGCTGGTGGCTTCTTCCTGGCTAGGAGGCTTAATTCACTCCGTGGTTCAGATCTTCATTGCTATTCATTTTCCCTTTCTGTGGTCCCATTGTTCTTGACCACTACTTCTATGACCTCCATCCCTTATACAAGTTTGCCTACACTGACACTTCTGTGGTGGGACATATTGTGCTGGGAAACATTGGATTATTCTGTGTAGTCTCCTTCATCATCTTTCTGTCATCCTGTATTGTCATTTTGGTAAACTGGAAGAACCATTCTGCAGATTTGTTTTGATAGAATTGTATGGCCTGTGAAACCTAGAACATTTACTATGTAATCCTTAAAAATATAGTTGACTACCCCTAAGTACTAAGTGCTACGTACTTGCTGTTTATTTTTAGTCTATAGGACATGGACTTTCACTATAAAATTGATTTTAGTGATTATGCTTGGATGTAATTCAAATTTAAGTACATAATTTTAATTATCAGAATTCTTCGTCTTGTTGATTGTAGATTCCTGAGATTTTAAATTGTTCACCAGCACTATTTTCTTCTATGCAGAAGGTGTGAAAATTCTACCACAAATAGGTGCTCATGCTTTCGGTGAGAAGGAGGTTGCAGGGAATTTATCCAAAATAGCTCTCATAAATTGAAAATTAATTAGAAGATAATCGAGCTTCTTATTTCTCTAGATGTTCACTAAATCACAAAAATTTTGGTCAAAATTTGGACTGCATTGTCAGTCTAATTTACTCAAGAAATGAACTACTTTCTTTAAAACACTTTTGTATGTTTGGTGTTTCAATTGTTTCCTCTATTATTGGCTATGTGAATAGTTACAGAATGAAAATTTTTTTTCGAAAATATAGTTCAACGTATATCTCTGTATTTAAAAATTTCAGTAGAGGTAATAACTTTTTATTAGAGGTAAGCATGGGAACAATAAATTTCTTCTCTAGAGCTATAAATTTATAAGTGATTTAATATTTTTAATGGGACTTTTGTTTCTAAAGTCACATCTGTCATGTTCCTGTCTCTTACATTCCATGCTTCATCAGGGAAAATTATGTCTTGTCACTATGTAAAGATTTCTTCCCACTCTATTTTCTCATAAACTCACAAGAAGCTCTGGAATAGTTTATCCTCATCACTCTACTCCTACTCTGTTTAACAAATCTCCACTAGTCTTTTGTTATCATAGAACTGAGGTTACCAATGGGAAATGGGACAGGATGAGGTCGGGGTGGGAGCAGGTGGTGGTGGGTTTTACTGGACAATGGTGAAAAGCTTTTGGTGGTGGGCAGGTTGCGCTGTCCTGTATCTGAGGAATGGGTCAACTACACAATGGGTTTTATATAATTTTGTAAATCAAATCTACCTCAATAAATATGGAATTAAAATAAATTACATCTTACTTAAATGTAATAAATTCTCCACTAAATCAAAACACATAAGGCTAGTGTCAATATGGTGCCATGCAGATATAGAGATGTTTCTCACCTTTCCTTTTCTGTCATTGTTTCCTCACTAATGGAGAAATGTTTTAGTTGATTTCAAATGCAGATATTTGCTACCATATGGAATTCTCAGATCTTCAAAGTAATATTGTTGAAATATTTGCAAAAATTGAAGTTGACAAATATTACTTATTCCCATTTTTTACTTGAATGTTAGCATAAGAACACCACCTATGCCCTAACCTTGAACGTAGGCTTGGCGTCTGACTGGGACTGAACATGAATTTGAATGTAGCAAGATGGATTTTCTGGGATGACAACTGCCTCTGCCTGCACTGATTGTGCCTGAGGTGTCCTGCCCTGGAAATTTGCTGTCCTTGTCTACTTGACTGTTCTTTGTTCTTGCTGACTGGGTTGTTCTTGTCTGCTCATTACCCTTCCTCTGCTGATATCCCCTTTAAAGAAGCCTCTCTCCTTGCTGGTGGTGTGGTAGCTTTCTGGAAAGATGGCCAGTTGGCCACTACTGGAGAGCCAGAGACATGCCTGAATGGCCACCATTGGGACCCTCTGCTGTGAGAATAGTAAATGCTACTCCCTTGCACCTTGTGTCTTCTCATGATTTCCTCAGAATATCATCTGCTAGGAAGGTCATTACTCTGCCTGGACTTGAATACCTGCATAACAGTACTGATCAATATCATTAGGACACTTTTTATTAAAGGAATGTTACACATAGGAATAAAGGCGAGAAAAGGCAGGCTGGCAGAGAGAAGAGAAAGAAGCACTTTATTTATTTTTATTTATGTCCACTGTGGTTGTTCCCCCCGGTCCTTGTTCTTGAACCTGGGACCTTGGGATATATGTGGGACTGCTCCCAGGCTGCAGTAGACCACGAGGTCACCAGGGCATGCCCCATTAGGACAGTTTTGTGAATGCAGTTGGTATGAGTTAATGTACATTTCTGGCCATGTTTTGGGATTCAACTTGGGAGTAGATGTGAAAAATTCACCAAAAGCTCTGATTGTGATTCAAAATATTGTACCTTTTTACTTTTGACTGGGTTTAGTCATATTTTGTTGAGAGGAAACATTTTCCCTCTGAGAACATTATTGATCTATGTTGTTTGGTTGTATTTTATAGAGAAATGCCTGTCTTCAAGGTTATATACTTATATAACCTGGGAGACTGCAACATTTTCATTCATGATTGACTGAGAAACTTTCCCTGCTCATTTTACCCTCCAACCTGAGCAATTTAAAAGGAATTGATCTAACATGAGTGCATAGGAATCTGGGTGTCACAATTTATTGGGAAAATGGAAAAGATTTGTGTCATTCTTTTGATGGAGAAACACATGGACATAGAGTTGGGATTATGCATATATGCAGAAGTGATTGAGATAATCACATAATCCAATAATCTTTGTAAACTGCACCTATCAGAGTAAGAAGAGAAACATTGCCGGGAAGATGGTTCCACTTTCATTTCCCCTTTTGGCTTCTGAAGTTGAGTTGATTTCAATCTTTCCAGGAATTGTTTGAGTCTGTGACATTTACTGAGCATATCAGGCTATTCCTCTACCTAAGGAGATGGTCAGAGACAGGTTTGTGAATCTCCGGGCCCACAGAACAATGCACCACTGAGAGAACTTTGAGCAAGAAGTGAGAACCCTTAGGAATCTGAAGATATATCCAAGCATGTACATGAAAGATTCTATCAACTTGACTATCCGGAAAAGGATGTGAACAGAAAAAGGATGACTGACACATAGTGGGAACTTCCTAACAATGACACATAAGTATAACTCTGGTTGATCATGGATTTTAAGCGGACAATAAAGAAATTGGGTTTTCAAAGTTTTTCTATTTTTTTCTTTCTGAGGCCAATTTTTCAGATTTACTAGGACCACAGCTATTTTAAAGTGGCTTTGGCAGTTGATGTAATGGTGAAAGCTTCCAAAGGTGCTGAGTTCAATAGGAAAAGCAGACCTCCTAATTTATTAAAGCAAAGATGTGTTGGAATGGGATATAAGATGATAATGAGGATATGATAGGAAAGGGAAGAGTATGAGTGACGTTGTGGATAAGCTAAAGAGGACGGTAAATGATTGCATAGACTGGACCTGAAAGTGTCATTCTTTTTTTGCATGTAGGGGATAAATTGCATGAGAGGGCTAGTCTGTGTGATCAATGACAAAAATGATGAAATGAGCAAATTATGATTTCTGAGGTGAAAGGAGAAACTTATGTGTATAACACATAGATATATCAAAGCAATTTGCACATATTTCAATAGTTTGTGCAGCAATGAAAAAGGAATTATGGACACAAATATTGAAGACAAAGCTTGCAATTGAGAGAATATTCTATTTTTGGTTCCTGTTTTCAGACAAGTTTTTGGCATCAATTATCTTGAAATGAAAATATATGGGGTAATAGTTTATATGGATTGGTAATATTATTGAACATTTGTTAAAAAGAATGTATAGGAAGAAGGAGCATTCAAGAACAGGCAGAAATTTTCCTGAGACACTTGAAGATTTAATTCATATCAGAGGCTGAAATTTTGGTTGGCCCCTGTAAATTACAATTTTCTTCAACATTATCTTACATCTTAGATGAAGATAATATATAAATTCATGCTTTGAATACTTCAATTAGTGTAGTTTGTTACACTGAAGCAGAAAAAGAGTCTATACTTTTATTTGCAAATTAGTTTTCTACAACATTATCTTACATCTTAGGTGAAGATAATATATAAATTCATGCTTTGAATACTTCAATTAGTGTAGTTTGTTACACTGAAGCAGAAAAAGTCTATACTTTTATTTGCAAATTAGTTTTCTACAACATTATCTTATATCTTAGGTGAAGATAATATATAAATTCATGCTTTGAATACTTCAGTTAGTGTAGTTTATTACATTGAAGCAGAAAAAGTCTATTTATACTTTGTTTTGCAAATATTGCTCTATTTTCATGCCATACTATTTGATAATTACAGAATATATATTAATCTTTTCTCTCAATATTCAGAAATCTCTTAAGAGATAAAGCCAGTCACTGTGTTTGGATAGGATAAGCTGCAGTTAGCTGTGATAACAAATGAATCCAGAACTCTCAGTGAGTTACCACAACAATTTTATTTCCTCTTCCAATCTAATTCACTGGAAGATAGGGGATCCCCTAGGTAAGCTCCCTTCCATGCTGTTACCAGTAATTCAGGTTGCTTCCACTGTGCAGCCTCCTAAATGTGTGTCTTTCAGGCTTGAAGCAGCAGGGAAAAATAAAGCTAGAGAGTAAGGTTTTGTCTTCACATGATTCAGCCCAAAGTGACACAGGCCTCTGTAGTGGTCCTTAAAACAAGGCACCTAAAAAATATGGTAGCGTCATATGGAATCTTAGTGTTCAGCAGGTAAATTGGCTGAATTTGAAAAGACTGACCTCCCATTTGGAATGAATTGTTTACTGAACTGATGGCTATAATGCAGGTAATATAGACTTAATGGAAGATATAAGTAATACTATACAGTCACTTGGTTAATGCAGTCCTTGTGAAAGTAGAATGAAATGGTTAGGATTGTAAAACTTCTGTTCTGATGGAGACTTGGATATAAATTTTTATGAGATCTTTCTCTTAAAATTACACTGTTTCCATACTTCTAATTATTTCCTATCTCATTGGTTTAGAATTTATCTGAAATCCTCTATTAAAATTTGCATGTGCCTATGTTCTGTCTTGATTACTCATATCATCAACTCTTTCATAATAACTCCTTTTGTTTCTATGGACTAAGGTACAAATCCAGCTAATGAAAATTACTTTGGTTGTCTTTGATAAAATAATACTCTATAATTTAACTTCTGCCTGAGAAATCATGTGCAAGAGTGCTCTAAATCTGTAACTAGTGGAATTAAATTCCCTCCTTTGGCTAGAGACATAGAAAATAATTTATTCTGGAGAGATCCCAGGTTGCGATTTAATTGGTGCCCCCCTGGAATTATGAAACACATGGCATATTAATTTTAAGATGAATCTGGCCTTAAGATACCATTTCTCATTACCCATTAATTTCTGGGTCATCTCTTTATCTTACCACAATAAATTTACCTTTATAATAATTGGGGTAAAACAATGCATATTGACCAATTATTTAGCTATTTGACTTTTTGGTTTAAGTACTTAGCTGCTTAGTATATTGTCTATCGGATCTACATCTGAAGCTTCAGAGAGAATTATTTGACAAAAAACATGAATCATATTTCCATCCATTATAATATTTTTATGTTGCTCGACAATGTCTTTTTGATTGATGATACGTAAATGCAAAGAGGATTCTAATTGGAAGAGAAATTAGTCATCATTTAATAAAAAGCTGATTTTTACTAAAGCAGAACCATTAAAGGAAACAAATTCCAAAATGTTTAAGATTTCTTAAGACATGTGAAGGCGGATCTTGTTCAAAATGAAAACAGCAATTTTCTTTATCAATGGCAAGGTCTTATATGCTCTCAGAATAGGGAAGTTCAAGATCTAGACAGTTTCAGTAAAAGGTCAGTTTCCAGGGTGCTGGTGACCAAAGAGTATTCCAAACAGTATTGTTTGCATCTGCATTCTGGATCATGGCATCAGTGGAGCAATGTAAGAGGATTATTTTCCTAACAGAAAACCCATATTGTCTATTGTCAGATGACGATATCTGTGAGGTCTTAATGTCACACTTGTTCTTAACAAAAGAATAGATTTATTGTAGTTGTTTTATTCCCATGAATTATTGTCCAGGACTGCTCGGGCTCCAGAGCTTCCTCATAGCATTTTTCACCTCTGTGTTTCTGAGGGTGTAGATGAAAGGATTTAACATAGGTGTTACCAGCGTATAAAACACAGCCACTGCTTTGTCAATAGGAAAGGTGACCATGGGTCGAACATACACAAATATACAGGGTACAAAGTATAGGACAACTACAGTAATATGGGAGGCACAGGTGGAGAGAGCCTTCCACTGTCCTTCAGTGCTGTGAGTTGTTAAGGAGCAAAGGATGAAGATATAGGAGATGATCAGAATTGAAAAAATGAGAATACACATCAGTCCACTGTTGAGAGCAACAAAAATTCCATAGATGTGAGTGTCAGTGCAGGAGAGCTTCAGCAGAGGGAGAAGGTCACAGATGAAATGGTCAATGACATTGGGGCCACAGAAGGGCAACAAAAGAATGAAAACAATTTGAATGAAAGCATGAAAGAACCCCCCAGCCCAGGCTATGGTCACTAGCAGGCCACACACTCGCCTGTTCATTTTGATCATGTAGTGCAGGGGTTTGCAGATGGCCACGTAGCGGTCATAGGCCATTGCCGTGAGCAGGATGATCTCAATTCCTCCAAATAAGTGTCCTGCAAAGAGCTGAGTCATGCACTCAATGAAGGAGATAGTTTTATTTTCACGAAGCAAGTCAAATATAATTTTGGGGGCCATGGTAGAAGAGTAGCAGCAATCTATGAAGGACAAGAAAGAGAGAAAAAAATACATGGGGGAGTCCAGAGCTGGGCTGGTGGAGATGGTCACTACAATGAGTAGGTTGCCTGCCACTGTGAGGACGTAGAGGACTGTAAACACTACAAATAAGAGTTTCTGCATGGCAGAGTTCTGTGTCAGGCCAAGCAGGATAAATTCTGTCACATTTCTTTGCTCCATGAATACAGTTTGGCATTTGGATCCTTGTTTATCTGTGAACAATACAGGGATTGCAACTGTAACAAATTTTGATCAATAAAATAATTTATGTAAGGATTCCTTTCTGTAAGACTGATGGAAACCCCAGGCAGATAAACCCAATACTTAAAAGTTGGGCCATATCATTAGTCACATAATGAACATATGGCCTCTCTCTCTCTCTCTCTCTCTCTCTCTCTCTCTCTCTCTCTCTCTCTCTCTCTCTCTCTCTCTCTCTCTCACTCTCACAAACACACACATATCATATACACAGCATGATTGGCATAACTGTTTACATGTCAGTCATCTTTCCTGTAATGGTATACAAATGGATAATCTCCCAACAGTAACCTTAGTTTTTTCTCTCATAGAAAAACAATAATAATAAGAGGACCTGTAAGGAGGAGCAGAGACTTGAATTCATGAAACTCTCCTTGCTTGTGTTCCTTCTCTCATCACTTGTGCTAATGAGGTTAACAGGCAGATTTTGTTATTCTTTTTAAAAATTTGTTTCAGAGAGAATATAAGCTATCAGATGAATTCAGTTTGAAATTACAGTTGACATATTCATATTTTAGAATAAAATGTTTGAGCCTCCGGTAAGATGAAACTGGAGGTTAGGATTGTGAGTTCTTACTATGTTCAGACAGAATTGTTTAAGAATATCATCCAACAAAAAGGAAGACCATCTCTGCAAAACAGAAAGTATGATACAATAGTCCCTAATTCATTGGAACCTGTAGAATCCATTATTTGGAGAATTTTGTCATGATTAGCTTTCAAATTAAAACTCAATTTAAGGTGTGGCCTTGTGGCTCAGGTGGTTGGACTGGGGTGAGGAGGCACAATAAACAAATAAAAATGGTTCTTTCCCTACCTCCCACCCTGCCTTCCTGCCTTCCTGCCTTCCTCCCTCCCTCCTTCCCCTTCCTCCATGTTCCATTCCTCCTTTCTTAATTTTAATAAAAACCCTCAGTTGAAGAAAGACTGAAAAGTTCTCTAGATCTAGTCAGAAAACCCATACTTTTAAGGTAGAAAAGAAAGAAAACATACTTTGTTGGATAGAGTATATTTTTACTAGTCAGATGGATCTATTTTCATTTCATGTATTTTCATTCTGTTTTCACTGGTTACTAGCTATGTGAAGTTATGCACATACCTTAGTCTTATTGCCCTAAACTGTCTTATATTTAAAATGGCATAGATGATTCAAAGCATATCATCATAATGTAGTCAGAGTTTTATACTAAAAGTAAAACATAAAATTTTTCACATTTTCCAAATTCTTGATAAATGCAAAACAAAGAAGAAAACCTCACTTATGCCTTTAATCCTTGAGGTACTATATTGTTATACTATTAAAAAACAATATAAATAAGTAGAAAAGAAATAAAGTAAGTATTCCATGTAAAAGGTTAGAAAAACAACTCATTAGACTCAGAAAAAAGGTTGAAGAAATCAATAAATCAGTTAATAGGAATTATTAGGTAATAACTGAAAGCTTTTTAGAATTAAAAAATACAATTCAAATGGATGAGACAGATAAAGTCAGTAAGAAGCAAACATGGCCACAATGCAAAAGAACATTATTTAAAATTAATATTTAGAAGGATATGTGTAGTTCATCAACAATGTTTCAATAATTGAATAGGTGTTATTCAAAATAAATTATCTTACTGGAAAACTTTAATGGATTATACGCAGATGTAGATTCATGATGATGCACGTATTGAGGGTATACCATGTTAAGATACAATGTCAATCCAATTAAAAAAATAAATTAAGTCTTCTGCTCACATTACCAAAAACAAAGAGCAAGGGAAAAGTTGGAATGGTGGTGATAACCTTCATGTGTTATCTATAGATGCTGATTTTCAATGATGTATGCCTTGAAAGTATATACAATTATGATGCATTGTTCCTTCAATAAATTAAAAAGTATATATAACAAGAGAAAACATAGAAAGCACCAAATAGAATGTATTAAAGCCTTCAAATAAAACTAGATGAGAAAGAAAGAAGTATATCTAATCTCTGGTTGGGGAAGATCATGATAAGAAAAATGTCAAGGTTTAAAATACAGGACCACACTGATGAACTCAAACATAGAGATGGAGCACACTGGAAAGTTGTTGCAACACTTACAACAGATAGCAACTATTACAGAAATACTTTTACCAAAAATCTCTACTTATATCATTGTAAAAATAAGGACAAAACTAATAAAATGATTATCTAAAAATTAGATGCAAAATTCTCTATTTCATAAATTCACAAAAACACAAATAAGAGTAGTGGAATAGTTTAAACAAGAAAATTGACAAATATTTTCTGAGAGTTATATTACCCAGTGTTGGTACAAAATATCTTGAAAGAGGTTTTACTTTAAAATAAGTGTTTTATAATTGACCTTGTCTTTTGGTCATTACTTTAAACATTAAGAATATATTCTAGATAAAAAGTATGGCCAAAATTATGCATACAATTGAATTTCATAGCATTGTTAAATAGTGAATATGTGAAATCAAAATGCCTACACAAAGAAAAGCAGTTAAATAAATGATAGTTATGAGATATCAGGTGGATATTGAAATCATTTGCAGGGAGAATTAGAAGTGAAAAAGGATTCTCCCAATATAATCTTGAGTGGAAAATTCAAGGCATATTAAATGGCTTATCTTATGAATGCTCAAAAATGAAATAGGTGTGTAAAAAAGTAAATTAAAGACTTATAATGCTTATTTGAATGATCAGTTAAAGGCAACTTTTGTATTATTACTTTATGAATTTTCTGATCTAAGTCTACAAAGAGAATATACTACCTTTTAATCAGTAATAAAATTTAATAAAGAAATTTTATGTTCTTTGTTTCTTCTCTGAGGTCTGAATGGCTGCTTATCTCAGTAGACTAAATATACCAAACATTATTCATAAAAATATCTGACAGTGGAAACATGTTTAAATCTAACTCACCTATATGCAGAATACCCTAGTATCACACATAGAAAAAGGATACTGATAAGGAAATTATAGTTTGTACCTACCTCTCTGAAAGCATTTGGGAAATAGCAACAGACTAATTGCCTAACAAGGAAGTTTTTAGGTAGAGCAGCAATTGGCATGGAGGTAGCAATTAATGATTACCAACCACTGATATTTGGATTCATGCATTTTTATCTTAAGTATAAGATTTCTTTTCCGCACTTAGTGACTTAAAAATGAGTATATATATATAGAAACTTCCTAAATAATGCTGAGCTTTTGGGTTAGATGTATACTTTTCTTTCTAGGATCACATCATCCTGTGAGTGCAGAAGCACCCATCTCCGGTAACGAACTTCTTTAGATCATCTCTAAAGCATCTGACTTCAAAATGACCTGACGGGGAAAACCCAACCAGTGGTTATCTCTCTTTGAGGGGATTTACTGCAGTTGCCAATTTTTCTTGGTAACCAGATGAAATATGATCTATAAAAGTCAATTTCTCTGAGATCTCATCTCATTCAAAACCCTGAAAATAGCAAAAGATCTCAAGGCAGAAAAATCAGGGACTGCAAGCACTGTCATATCAGCAACAAATGGAAATTGCCTTGAAGGAGAAATCACTGTGGCAGGTTCCTGATGTTAGCTCTTTTAGCCTTTTTCTTGATAAGCTTGGCTCAGCCTGGAATTACCTGCTCTATTCTTGGGAATCTGTGTCCAAATGGGTTAGAACCTCAGAAACAAACTATTTCTGTGTTCCATGACTGGTTATGTTGATTTGGTCTTCCCAAGTCTATTCCTTCAATATTTTATGTGTGCTTTCAAGCAAATATTTAAATGGGTATCACTCAAGAGCAAGGAGTTAGGGAGGCTCTAACCTCTCTTCCCAGAGGATTAGAATTAACAGCTTCACCATGATGCAACCTAAACAGTTTATCCTTATTCTCTGGTGACCATGACATCTGTGATCAAGAGTTTGGGTATGGGGAGCCAATTGGATTGGGTTAGCTATGTCTCTATGACTGTTTCAGAAGTGGTCTGCAAGTCTGGGACTTAAGGCAGAGAACGTGTTCTCATGAGAGTATGTGTATGAGAGAATGTCCTAATACTACCTGCCACACACACTTGGAGTGTAGATTGAGCAAAACAACATGTGAAAACCTCTAAGTCAATAAAAAACTGCTCTTTTGCTGCTCCCCCAGGGATAGACACATGTAGGCTAGATAATTGCTCCTAAGTAATAAAAATCTGAATCATGCTTGAGAATAAGAATTTTACTGGCCCTTCTATTTGTTAACTATGAAATCTTGGGCTTTACATCAGCCTCTTTATGCCTGTGTTCCCACATCTATCTGTAAAAAGAGGGTGATAATGACTAATACAGGCTGTGTGGTAGTTCTAGGATGTAACATGTACAAGTGCTTAGAATGGTGACTAGCATTGAGTAAAGGCTCATTGTGGTCTGTTGTCATTTTCTGAATAGGAAGTCAGGGCCCAAGGTCTGACTAATTTGGTTTCTGACAAAAATTGTCTCAACATAGCTATCATCTATATACCATCTCTCTCATCTGCTTCTATCTCATATATATATATATATATTATCTATCTATCTAATCTATCATGTGTCATTATATATATATATCTTATACTCTTACAACTGGTAGAATTTGGGCGGAAATGAAAATTAGGAGAGAAGGCTAAGTTTTCAAATATTCATCCTGATTCTTAGGCTATTATAATTCTGATATTTTTCTTTGATCATTTGATCCTCAAATAAAAAATTCTGACTGAGAAGTTGAGAGTATTTGAAAATGTTATAGGAGGCAAAAGCTATCAGATATGATGACTAAATAATAATTAGGACTTCAAAGTTCTGAAACTCTAAGAAGTGAGGTTTCTCATGTAATTCTCATGTAACCCTCCTGTAGAGCATATTAATAGTTCTATTTTCTGTATGAGGAAATGTATGCTACACATGAGTATGACTAGTTCAAGGTTAAAAAACTGATATTGGCTAGAGCTTAGATTGAAATATAGATTGATTCCAGTGAACCTAGAGGGAATTGTGCTTAGTGAGACATCTTAGGAGAAAATGCATGATTTTACTCATTATCAGTGTCTAGAGAAACCAATCATACAAATGAACCAAGTGTTTTAGACTCTAAAATAAAATTAGTGGTTATAATAGCAGGAAAAGGGGAGGGGTGGCCAAATTGTGAGAAAGGAATCAATTATAGGGTGAGGTAATAATTCGGTGCTGTTGGTGAATATAATGTAGTATGTACACATGTTGATTTACAATGATTCACACCTTAAACCTATATAATGTTAGGATGTGGTTTAATTCACTACTATATGCAGACATGATAAATTTCAATAATTATCACAAAGATAAGAATTTACGTACAATTTTAAAAGCACTGTGCACCCAATAAATTAATAAAATTGTGACACTATGCTAATAAAAAATGGATAAATACATATAGAGCTATTGATTCTGCTTAAATATTGATGTGAATGCAAACCAGAACAACCATTTTAGATGACAATTTGGTAATATTAGTAAATTTGAAGATGTGTCCACACTTTGGTGGAGCAATTGCACACTAAATGTATACCTCAGTGAAACCCTAGCACACGTGCTTTGTTATAGGCACACAATAGCCACAAGAACATTTATAAATAAACTCTGAACATATTTTGAAAAAGATACAGATTGATCTAACTTCAGAGCCTGAGCTCCTGATGGAGGCCCCTGGTGTGTCTCTAATGACAGACATGGCCTGGAAGGACTAGCTGAAGACAACCTGCAGTTAGACAAAGTTTTATTATTCCCTGAGGTGGTGCATATTTCACCCATCTTACTCTCAAGTAAGTTCAAGAAATTACTTTATGTCATTAACTAAATCAGGGAAAGGGCACTGGTTGTTGCACAATTCTAAGGGAGATGGGGAAGTAGGCTGATAAGAATATAAGCACTATTAAGAATGTAAATAAGAATCCCCTAAAGCCAGTGGTCCTAACAAAAGGGGAGGGGGCTTCCTGCTCCAGGCCCTTATTCCCTCATAAAACATTATCTCATATGGTTGTTGTGAATCTCAAGTTAATCATTTAGGTGGACATGGAATTGAAGATGAATAATTTTTTAAGAAAGGATAAATTTGTGTTCAAATATCAATAGAGGAGAGGGAGAGAGAGAGAGAGAGAGAGAGAGAGAGAGAGAGAGAGAGAGAGAGAGAGAGAGAGAGACAGACAGACAGACAGACAGACAGACAGAGAAATATCTTTTCTGAATAATGCTTTCTGCAAGGGATGTTGGAATTGTCACCTAGTGGCTTTCGATTGGGAAATTACTGAGAGAGCTTAGAAGTACACAATGTTTAAAATGTGATCTCTGATTTTTTTTTTGATTTTATCTGAAAATGTTTTTATTATTGAAAAACGTAATATTATTTTGAGATCTAAAATACCCACCGTCTGGTGTAATACCAATGATTCTAATAGGTAGGAAATGAACAGAACAGCTCCTTAATTAATTAGAAATGTAAATTCAAAACATGTGAAAGGAGAATCCATTGCATGCAGGAATTTGCTTTTGGACTCTCTTTTAGATTCTCTTGAAGAGTTACCTAACCCTGTGGCTGATTGGTCCCTCCACTGATTGCAGGACCCTAACAAACAGCATGGCTTTCAACTAGTGGCTCATGAAGAGTAATGAAGAGTCATTGCTCAATCTGAAAAGCAGCATCAGAGTCCAGTTAATTGAAGAGAAAAATATAAATATAAATTCAATGGGTAGAATTAAGAATGGTTCTCCCAATGGTATGAGAAGATCTGGATTATAATAATTTTCATGATATAGTATAGATTTGACTGATTTTGGAGCAGCAGCCAATAGATTGGCCATACATTCTGTAAAACAGTCCTTTAATGATTGGAAGATAAAAGTGGAAGATAAAAGAATCACCAGTCTACATAAATGAAGAGTCTGGGTGAAAATAAATTCAAGTTTTAAGAAGTAATTGCAAGTCAGGGAGCCAATAACAATATAATGCAAAGAGAAAAAGCTTACATTACTTTAGCGCAACATACAATGGTAAGATCAGCATAAAATATTATAGTTCAGCAATGTTTATAGCTGTTCATTAGTGTCAAACTGCTCACGGAAATGACCCTCTTGATCTAAAGCTAAAAGTCCATCATGGGCCCCCAAGATTTAAGTAGCATCCTGTATGGAATCATCTATGTGATGCATCTCAGTGATAGTAAAAATACCTGTGGATAAATGCATTAAGAATTCCAAAATTGATTGTCTTCAGTTTTACGTATTACTGAAGAGCTCTTTTGACAGGTAACTCTGGGGACTTTGGTCTACAGGAGGAAAGACTGATCTTAGGTTTGTGTCTGTGAACAGAGTTGATCAGAAAATTAATTTATATATATTGCCAAATTGTTTTGATTTTCATGGTGTGGGAAAAATAAGGTAGTTGAAAATATAAAGAGAACTGTGTTTAAAATTTTCTATAATTACTTCATATTTGTAGGAAACAGAAATAATAAGAGAAATAATGAATATGAATGAGTCTAGGTTGGGTTTTTCTGTCTGATTTTGATAATAAAGGCCAATGTTGAGAGCAGAGCTTTAGGAGATCATAAAACAAACTAGTTGATTGTTGATTCTCCCAAGGGCCATCTACTCTAGAGAGGACCTTGTAATTATAAGTGCACTCAACAGTATTCTCAAATGTTTGGTCCCTGGAAGGATTCTCTGATGCATTAGTCTATCTAGAGGGAGACCACTGTCCCTAGGTTTACAAATCAAAGGATAACGTCTTAACAAAGCATTTGTGGGATTATCTGAAAGACTTTCTTTCCATATACCTCATCATGTACCATGTCCTCAAGCAACAGGACAATTCCTCTCATCCTTCAGTGCCTTTGTCTTTATGCTTTGTAATGCAATGTTCATTCAGTAAGATTCATAAAAATATACATTAAAAATAAAGAGAATAAATAAATCTAAGGTCCAGGGAAAAGTGAGAATTAATAATGGCAAAATTTTCTTTTATATGCAATCTTAAAGTTTAGTACTGTTTGTGTTCTTCATCAAGTAAATGGAAAAAGACTTTGCATGAACTGATAAGGTTGGTTAGTAAGACATGATATATTGAGGATCAGTAAAAATGGTAGAAGTTAAAACCAGAGATCAATAATCTTTGGTTGCTGTACTAAAGATGGTGTTTAGGACGATTTTATGTGATTCATGGTGGCAATCAGGGAAACTCACCTCTAGCCCTGATCTTCTCAAAGCATTTAATGCCCAGTGAGATCCTGACTCTCTGTCCATTTGGTGACCTGGTGACAAATGTTTTATGGACAGTTTACATTAATTACCTCAATTACATTAATATAATATATCCTGGGGGTTCTCATGAGGGTGATAGAATAATTCCCTGTGATTGTTTTCCATATGTATTCCTCTCAATTTTAAAATTTATGGCATAAATTTCAGAAAATTATCTTTTTTGATATAAATTTAGTAATTCCATCCACAGAAATCTTGAAAATACTAAGAAACATAGGAAAATAAAAGATAATCTCTTATAACTAGTAGTAAATGTCCTAAAATGCAAATTTAGATCCTTGACAAACTTTATCTATATATTTTAATATAGATGATCTGAAAGCTATCTCAAATTTTGTAATTGAATAAGCTGAATTTGATTTTTTTCTGAAAAGATAACAGGATCTATAATCTTCAAATACCTATTTCATAACTGTCACTAACTATTTACCTAAAGTATCTTTTCAATATTATAGCAGCACGAAACACTTTTGTGGCTTTATCTTATTTATTTTATTTCAGATAAATGTTCTTAACTCTTGCTCTGTCTTCAAAATTGTTCTTTGTAATGACTATTGTTCTGTAAAATTGATGTCCAGGTCAAATTTTGTAGAGTCTACTCTTAGGTCAGACATGAAGTTCCTTCTTTTCTGGATATCTTATATCTTCTAATAATATTTTTGAGGTCAGAATAATAAAATGTGTCAATTAGGACTTTACAAGTGACCTGTTATGACGGATTTGGGGGAAGAATAGAAATCAACTGCGAGGTTATCAGAACACTGTTAAAAAAGAAGAGTTTTGGTTCTCTCATGATTGTTATGTTTAAATTTTCTTCTTTTTAAGGTAAAAAATTCCTTCCTGGAATATTTATCACTCACACATCATAGATGGAGAATAAAAGGTATGTGAATTCATTTTAATAGGTTTCACAGAGAGCTCCCAAATGCAGTAAGTGGTGTTTGCAGTGTTTTTATTTATTTGGTAGCACTGGCAGGTAACCTGCTGATTGTGGTGACCATTACCACCAGTCAGGCTCTGAATTCCCCCATGTACTTCTTCCTGACCCACCTTTCCTTGATAGACACAATTTATCTTCTTCAGATCCTAAACTGATTGTAGACTCCCTCTGTGAGAAGACAATGATCTCCTTCAATGGGTGTATGACTCAGGTTTATGCAGAACACATTTTTGGTGCTACTGAGATTAGCTTGCTGACAGTGATGGCCTATGACTGCTATGTGGCCATCTGCAAACCTCTGCACTACACAACAATCATGAACCACAGACTGTGCATGATCCTGCTGGGAGTGGCCTGGACAGGAGGATTTCTGCATGCAACCATTGGGGTCCTCTTTACTGTCTGGTTGCCTTTGTGTGGTCCCTACATAATGGATCATTTTTTATGTGACTGTTACCCATTGTTAAAACTCGTCTGCATGGACACTCCTACCCTTGGTCTCTTTGTGGCTGCCAATAGTGGGTTCATCTGCCTGTTAAACTTCCTCCTATCATTGACTAATCAATTGTTACTTCTCTACAGTTGTCCCTAAATTGCTCACAGACTTACAAAGATTATGACATCTCCTAGAAAGGCTGTCTGACTCAGATATTCTTCTACTCCTTTGGAGTGCCTGAGATCTTCTTGCTCACAGTAATGGCCTATGACCGCTATGTGGCCATCTGCAAACCCCTTCACTACACAACCATATGAGCAGGACCTTTTGTCATCTACTGGTGGCTTGTTCCTGGATAGGGGGCATCATTCACTCCATGATTCAGGTCTTTGTTGCTATTCATTTGCTTTTCTGTGGTCCCAATGTTCTCGACCACTACTTCTATGACCTCCCTTATACAAGCTTGCCTGCACTGACACTTCTGTGGAGGGGCTTGTTGTGTTGGCCAACAATGTGTAGTCTCCTTCCTCATCTTGCTGTCATCCTATATTGTCATCTTGGGCAACTTCAGGAACCATTCGTCAGAGGGGAAGCACAAATCCTCTCCACGTATGACTCACATCACAGTTGTCATCTTGTTCTTTGGGCCTGCCATTGTACTGTACCTGCATCCTTCTTCTACTTTCAGTGTGGACAAAGTTGTGGCTGTGTTCTACACAGGTTGTCACTCCCATGTTAAACCCCATCATCTATATGCTCAGAAATGCTGAGGTAAAAAATGCCATTAGGAAATTTTCAGGTAAAAAAGTGTATTCAGGGGGAGAATAAAAATATAAATATGAAAGTAATGATCAAACACAGACTAATATGCTTTCTGCCTTTGGTCAACTATGAGAAATAGCACTAAAATTTTGTGTTGTAATTTAAACGAACTCCTGAATTCCATGGTATCAATAACAGCCACTTAATTGTTGTATGTCTTTTGCAGAGTGTTGAAACATGAGTTGATTTCCTGATATTCTTCAGTAGTTCACTGTCCAAATGTCTAGGGACAAACCCCCCTCAGTTGGAATCTCCGTCCAATCATCATCTACCTCTGCAACATTGGGTTCATTCACTTTATCTCTCATGTTAGGATACTGATGCAAGTGGAGAGATTGTGGTACTTGAAGACAGTAGCTTTTGTTTTATTCTGTCCTTCCCTAAACCTGCTGTCTTCTGGGAGTCCTGGGATAGCTGTTTTACTTCATTTGTTGCCCCTCTCCTATTTACATGATGGTATGTGAATTTCCATAGATTTATTTCAATGTAATCACACTCTTTTATAATGGAAATATATCTGGCAGGTGAAATACAATAAAGATATCTTTAACTAATAGCATATCAATGTGAGTAATTTTCTATGACGTTTCCTTTTAGATGTTATTGAGAGTAGTGCTAAGGTAAGACAAGCCAAATAGAGCGGGCTGATGATTTTTATATAAACTGTGAGCTAACAATGGTTTTTACATTGTTATATGGTTGAAAGTAACCAAGACAAGGACATTTTGTGAGACATGAATGTTAGATTAAATTTAATATTTAGTATGCATAGTTGATGTTTTATTGGTACACATCTGCATCCATTATTTTACCCTTTATCTATGACTGCTTTTGATTCAAGTGGACTAATTGTTGTGACAGAGTCTGTATGATCTGTGAAACCTAGAACATTTATTATATAATCCTTTACAAATCAAGTTGACTACCCCTAAGTACTACCCCTGACTACCGCTGATTATGTATTCAACAAGAAGGAGGTCTTAGATTCCAAGATCTTTCTGTTATTATTATAGTGCTAGAGCACCTGACTGATGTCTACTGAAATATTTTGGAAGTCTCCTGATGGCTGAATCATGGTTTTTTAAAATCAGCTTTAGCTATTATATATCATCTAGCAAAGGGAGATACTTTTTTTAATTTTGGAAAATCCTTAAAATTCTCAGTATCATTGTTTCTAATTTAATTTTTGTAACCAGACTAGGTCATTAGTCAATGTCTAGATCCAAATGAATAGGAAAGTAAGTAGTGGCAAAGGGGAATGAGGTTATATTATCAGTTTAGATCAGATAATTTTTTCCCCTGGTTGAGCACATTGCTGTATGAATTTCATGTTTCTGTTACTAAGGAAGGAATAATATACACAAAGATTTTTTGGTAGATGGGTTAGTTTAACCATCAAATACCAAGACAAAATAATTATATTAAGGTGGTTAATGAAAAAAGGAAATGTATAAAAGTATTCCTATCACTCTACCATCTGACATCTCTGCAGAATTTTACAGTCCAAGAAGGAGTTAATGTTATACTAATGGTACTGTAAAATAACTACCAGACAAGACACTCTATATACAAACTAGTTTTCAAACATGATATATCTTTCCCAGACAAACAAAAGCTGAAGGAGCTCTCCACCACTAGAATGCCCTTATAAGAAATGATCAAAACATCTCTTCCACGTAAACTTAACATAGGGTATCAAAATTGAACAAGAAATTGAATAAAACATAAAGTAAAATATAAAATGCAACACCATGTACTCATGTATGAAGTATCACCCTAAATGTGATTAGATTGAGATTTTCAATCAAAAGACATGGAGTGGTTGTGTTGAATTAAGAATCTAAAAACAGCTAGCTGCTGTACACAAGAGACTCACTTAAACTATAAATATAAACACTGATTTAAGTCAAAGAGTTGGAAAATAGTACTCTTACCTTAAGGGGGAATTTCTATATACAATATATCATATAAAATAGATATGAAACCAAAAAATATGATACAAGATGAACATGGACATTATATAGAACGGGGTTCAATACAGCATAAAGTCATAATATTTAGCAATATAAATACACTTCAAATACATAAAGCAAAAATCAGTAATCATTAAAGTAGACATTGTTAGCAACAAAGTAAGATTAGGGAACTTCAGTATACTCTTTATAGATATTTTCAGCTCATTGGATAGAAAAGCACAAGGAAACAATGATTTTATACCACAAATTAAATCAGATGAACTTAATTGATATTTAAAGAAAATAATACCCCAAATTAACAGAATGCTTATTTTTCTCAAGTTCACAAACAACATTCTCAAGGATAGCCCATAAGTTGGGACAAGATTAAGACTCAGTAAATTTATGAATATTTAAGTCATAGTAAGCAACTTTTCAGGTCACAATGCATAGTACTTGAAATACACCAAAAGGCTGACCTACCAGAGTTTTTGGAAGTAAATCAAGAAACTGGTCACACATTCATCCAAGTAACAAGGTCTAGGTGACCAAGTGGTACTGCTCCTTTTACTTGTGTCAAATTTTTACCTGACTCAGTAGACAATTTATTCTAGATGTATACAAGTGCCATTGTATGTATATTAACAGAACACACTAATTCATAATTTATATAAATTAAAAAAGGAGAGAAAACCACAAATGTATGGCAACAAAACAAAATACTATTCAACAGATATTCTATCAGTGGGGAAATCAAAGGAGAATTCAGAAATACATGGATTCAAATGAAAATAATGGCATGAATTTTCAGAACCCATGTGATGCATCAGAAGGGTACTAAGAGGTAGGTTTATGCAATACAGAGGTACCTCAAGTGACACGAAGGTCACAAATAAAAATCTATACTTGCACTCACAGGTACTAGGAGAATAGAAAAATGAAGCACAAGTCAGTAGCAGGAGGGAATTAAAATGTTTCAATAGGAATAAACAAGATAAAATTTAAAAAGACAATTCAAAAGATGAACAAAATCAAGTGCTGATTTTTCCAAGATAAACAGTATAGACAAATATTTAGCCAAATTCATAAGAAAGAGAGAAAAAATAGTATCAAAATGAAAGAGAAGATACAACAGATACCACAGAAATACTAATGATCATAGGAGAGTGTTATGAACATCTTTATTGCAACAAATTACACAATTTAGAAGAAATGGACAAATTCATAGAAACCCATAGCATTCTAAGACTGAATCAAGAAGAAATAGATAATCTGTATATACCCCTTATGATTATGGAAATTGGAACAGAAATAAAAAGTTTTGCAAGAACAAATGACTGAGGGCCAGATGACTTCACAGTAAATTTTACCAAATTTTCAAGGGAAGAATTGATAGCAATTCTTCTCCGTCTTCCAAATATTGCAATAGAAAGATAAACTCCAAACACATTTTATGAAGCCAATATGACCCTGATTCAAAAATCAGACCAATTCATCACGAAATGAAAACTCTAGAACAGCATCTGTGAAGTACATTGATACAAAGTCCACGAAAAATCTTAGCAAATTGAATTTAGCAATACATTAAAAGAATCATGCATTATGATCAAGTGGGATTTTTTTCTAGGGAATAAGAATTACTCAACATAAAGAAAACAATTAAGGTGATAATCCACATCAACATAAGAAAGAACAAAAATCATGCAAATTATAATAGTAAAAACATCAGCAGGATTCAGCAACCAGTGATGATGAAAACTCTCATCCAAATTGGCATAAAAGGAATGAAACTCAAGATAATAAAGGGCTTATATGACAAACCAATAGCCAACATCACATTCAATTCTAAAAAACAGAAGTCTTCCTCCTAAAATCAGGAAAAAGAGAAGGATATCCACATTTACTAAAATTACTAAACAGAGTTTTGAAAGTCCTAGTCAAAACAATTAGGCAAGATAATGAAAAAAAAAGCCAAATGGAAGGGAAGATATAAAACTATTATTATTTGTAGATGACACAATAATGCTAAATATGTATATGCATATGTATATATAATATCATCCATATAAAATCCTAAATAATACATTAGACCTCTAAGAAATCATAAATGCATATAGAAAAATCAAAGATTATAAAATTAACAAAATATGTTGTATTTCTAAATGCAGATAATGAATAGTAATATGAGAAATCAGAGAAACCCAGCTGAAATCACATCAAAAAGAATACTAGAATAAAATTTAGCCAGAAGTTGAAAGTCTTGCAACTAAAAATTATAAGACATTATTGACTGAAACAGAAGACACAAAAAAATGGAAAGATATTCTTTGCTCAAGGATTAGAAAAATTAACATAGTTAAAATGGCTTTTCTGTTTAAAGCAATCTAATATAATCAAATTCAATGCAATTACTCTCATTAAATCAATGATGTCCTTCATGGAAATAGAACAAATAATACTAAATCTGTAGGAAATAAAAAAATCACCAAACTGATAAAAAGATCCTGATAAAAAGAGCAAAATTCAGGTTTTATGCTTCCTGCTTTCAAACTATATTATATAGCAATATCAATCAAAGTAGTGTGGTATTGGAATAAAAATATACTCAGAGATCAATGCAGCAGAATTGAAAACCCTGGGTTGTAAAAGCACCCATATGTAGAACACTAGTTTGTAGCAAAGGAGCCTTAGTTTATAATGGTGCAAGGATGGTCTCTTCAATATATGGTGTTAGAAATCTGGACAATCACAAACAAAAGAGTGAAACTAGACTAACACATATTTGATGATTAATTCAAAAGGAATTTAAGACTTGCTTATAAGACCTGAAACTGTAATATTCATAGCAAAAAACATAGGTGATACTCTCCTTGATATGGGCCTTGAGAAATCTTTGGGAACGCCACTCCAATGGCAATAGAAATAAAAGCAAAATAAACAATGGGACTATATAAAACTGAACAGCTTCTGCACAGTGAAATAAGCTCTCATGAAAATGAAAAGGATTCCTACTAAATGAGAGAAGATATTTGAAAATCATACCTCTAGAGGGATTTACACTGTACTATATGTAGAAGACATGAAACTCAACAATGAGAACTTATTAAACAATGACCATAATATCTGAGTAGATATTTCTCTAAATAAAAGAAATGGGCAAAAGGCACACTATTTCTTATTATTAGATAAATGCAAATCAAAACAATGAGCTACCACTTTCCCCTCAAAAGCATGCCTACAATGTAAAAATGGAAGCAGTAAGTGGTAGGATGTCGAGAGAAGGAGCCCTTCTACAGTGCTGTTAGGAATGTAAATTGGTGTAGACGCTACAGAAAGCAGTGTACTGTAGATAGTTGACAAAAATTGCTAATAGAATTTTCTTATAATTCAGATGTCCTACTTTCTGTTCTTTTTTCACCGGTACCATAGTTAGCTTTATTTAAAAGCCTTAACTGTGGAGTGTATACAAAAGCATGAAAAGTCTCGTCCATTTAGTAGCAATAAAAACAGCTCCAAAAAGGAAAGCTGTGGTGGCAGGCAAGATGTATCCAGGTCAGGGGGGCCCAGGTCCTGGGAACCATGACGCCAGTCCTGGCTTCAGGGATCCCAGTGTTGCTGTTGTTTTAGGTTGGGGAAGCGGGCAGCCATTGTCCTGTGGGAGCCAAGGACCCTTACTCTTCTGGGTGTGCTCAGCTTCTCCATGCCCAGGACCTTGTGCAGCAGGCCTGAGATAAAGGCTCAGTGGGTTTAACAGTCAACCAGCAGCTCCTTGACCCTGGAGCCTGGGTGTCTGCCATTTCCAAGTGCTGAGCTCATCCACATCTACCTCCAGCTTCAGGAGCTCCTATTCTTGGAGGCCAGAGAGACGGAGTCCAGGACCCACACTTCCTGAGAGATCTTTCAGTAGAACTTTGCATTGGTAATCCTTGGTGATCTTCCTGTGCCACCTCCTGGGCCCTAACCCATAGCCCCAGGGGTCTCTGAAAGTAGATCCAGGCTCCTGCACCACCAACGTCCTGTTCCCATCACCACTGTCCACCATGACACTGTTGGGTTCATGCCACACTTTTACATAGTATAAAATTGAACATTAAAAGGTGTGTACTTGAGTGATATTCAGTATTTCCACAATTTTGAGGAACCATTACCCCTCTTTAGTTCCAAAATTATTTTTCACCCAGAAAGGGAACCCTATATATGTTAAGTGGGCATACCCATTCTCCATGTCCTTCAATCCCTTATAAGCTTCAGTTTGCTTGCTATCCCTTGGCTTTATCTATCCTGGTATTTAATATAAAAGGAATCATAAATGGGATCTTTTGAGTCTGACTCCTTTCATTTCAGTTGTTTCATATACATTGTAGTATGCACCATTCTTCATTACTAGTATGGATGTTATGCTCCATTTTCCAGATCTACCATATTCTGTTTATTCTGTCAACAGCTAGTGGACATTTGAGGTTTCCATATGTTGGCTGTCAGAATAGAGCTATATGGACATTTGTATGCTAATACTTGTGGAAATGCTTGTTTTCAATTCTTTTGCATATATACCTGGAGTGGAATGCTCCCTCCTATAGTAATTCTTTGTCAAGTTTTTCTGAAGAAACACACACACACACACACACACACACACACACACATATATCCACAGTAGCTGCATCATTTTACAGGATCACAAGTTAGATACAGAATTTCCAAAACCTCCAATCCTCTTGATTTGGTTTTGTTTTGATGATAATCAACCCAATCGGTGTGAACAAGTGTCTCAGTGTGATTTTGATTTGATTTCCCCTAATAACACAGCAACCTGGACCAGGAGTGAAGGTTTCTAACCCTCTGGGTGACACAGTTCTAGAATGTGGGGTATAATGGAAAGCAATTTAAATTCTTTAGCAAAGCAGCTTCCTTCTTTATTACCATCATACCCTTATGCTATTCTCAGGTCATATAATTCAGCCCACAGCCTATCTCCTGAAAGGAAGGACAGTTGGCTTGAATGTGCAGATGCTAAATGTGAAGATGCGCAAGATTTAAGACTAGTAAAATGAGTCATAGTCATGGTGATGGTGTTTATAATAATAGTAGTGGCTGAAAACACATAGAAATTTCTCTGTGCTGGCCATTATTCTAAGAAGTTTATATAAATTATCCCATATGACTTTCATAATGACCTTATGCGATAGGTACTAGTTCTGTTCAGCTTCACTGAGTATTACTGACACATATGTGTGCTGTAGGTGCACAGTATGATCATTTGATTTATGTCTATACTATGAAGTGATCACCACAATAAGTTTTGCTTACACCTTCATCTCCTCATATAATTACCATTTTCTTATGTGTGTACTGAGCATTTAAGTTCTGCTCTCTTATCTTTCAAGTATATTGCATCATATTGTTAATTCTAGTCTAATGTGGCACATTAGATTCCCACTAGTCATATTTTATCCCTATTTTAGACGTGAGGAAATGTAGGCACTGAAGGTTAAAGGTTAAATAATTTTAAGGGACAAAAACCAGCAGCAGAGACCTGGCAGGGAGTGATTTCCTGCAGGCATCTCGGGTAGTGTATTAAACTCTTTGAAGGTACTGTGACATAAAGTGAAGGGTAAATCCTATGTCTAAGTGTCCACACTGTCCACTTCACTGTATTTGTACTCCCTGAGCCAGACTCAGTAGACTTAACCTCTGAGACAGGGTCTCACAGGACACTGATGTTTCAATTCCTGGTCCAGGGCCAACCCCTCTCAACTACCAGGAGAGAATTGATCCCTTTCTGGAGCTGACTCGCCCACTCAAACACTCAGGAAAGTTCACAAGTCAGGATGGACAATGAATGAATACCGTGACCCATGTGGCTTAGCAACAGGGTCCCTGAGAGGGGGCTACAGGAGCCTAAAGAAAAAATAGACGACATTCATTTAGAAAATTTGGGGCCTGGTGGTGCACTTCTCTCTTCTCAGAGACAGTGACCTGGAGTCTGGCACCTTGGCTTAATTTATAGGGCTGGATTCAAATGAGGTAAGAGGAATAATGCAAAGAAAGACTTGTAGGCATAGGCTGTTCCCTTGCTATTGGGAACAGTTGAAGGTATAGCAACATTGAAGGTTGAGTCACATTTTTCAGTTTGCTATTTATCTACTTCTTGCTCTGCTGACTGTGGGAAATTCTGCCTTGGGAAACTTTGCAGAAGTGGCCAGAAAGCAATTCGTTTCTTACATTTTCCCCTTTTTATTCTTTCAAATAGGCAGTGGCAATATGTGTAAATATAATTAGCTGTATGCAACAGGAATTAAGCCTTGCCTGTGGCCTTGCCATTGTTAAATTCTTCTTCACCTCCTGGCAGAGCAGAGGGCTTGACATCGAGCTATAATGCTTTGATTTTGACCCGATGAGATTATGCCTGGCTTAGTTTGGCCCTTTCTAGGGCTCTTACCTGTCATTGGCTAATCAGCCTTATAGGGGTGATAAAGGGTCATGTTTCTGAGTTATGACTGACTTTCTAGGAGGACTGAATCACATTCTTCTGGGCAAGGCAAAAAGAACTTCATGCAGTCCTATTTCTTGTCATCTTACACAGCCAAGAGCAAAAGCTCACTTTTGTAAAAAAGAAAATAAAGGAGAAGAGGGAGAGTCTTATGCTTTGTATTCCAAGAACTAGTTAAACTAGCAACCTTGCCTCCTCCATAAGATGCTGGATTTTCTTGAGTCAGTTGGAGACATCCCATTTTACACTGAAAAGAAAGGCAAACGGGTACAGAATGACTAAACAAGAGAAATTAAAGCCTCCTCTAGACTTTGGGGTGAAATGAATAGCAGATTGGTCTCCCAGCATACATGTGTCATTGTCCTATCATGAGATCTTTCTACATAGCCATTGCCATGGCTATCTGAGTCAGTGCCACAAGTGTCATTGGACAGCAGCCGTGCCTTGATCATCATAATTTAAAAATTTAATGTAAAAAGAGCTAGATTTAATTTCTTGGAAAACATCTACATTTAATTTCTTTGGAAGGTGAGAGTGTAAAAACCTTAGGCCTCCCCCTTTTTATTCTTTTAAATTGTGTTTTGAGATTTCGGTTGGCTCTTATCATAATAGCTTGTTTCTGGGAATTATAAGGGATTCCAGTCTTGTGTGAAATGCCAAACTGCTTACAAAAGCTTTGAAAGCTAGCTCTGGTATAAGCTGAACCACAGTCAGTTTTGATTTTATTAGGCTTTCCCATGCTGGCAAGTGCTGTTAAACAATGAGTAATAAATAACATGCTTAGTACATTCTCCTGTTTGACAAGTAGCAAAGATATAGCGAGAGCAAGTGTCTATAGAGACATGGACCTATTGCATTCTACCAAATCCCAGAAAGCAGGTAAAATCCATTTTCCAGAGCTGATTGCCAGGACTGATTTAATGGAAGATGCTGTGACTGATCTTGCAGCTCTCAACCTCCTGCAATGTCTGAGGCTGATAGTTGGCACTTTGATTGCTATTTTACCTGTATCAATTTTACTTTTGTTATTGCTCTGTAGAGTCTGGAGAATTAGCCACAAAACCTTAACTTACTCCTAAATGAAGATGGCTGCACTTAGCACCATTGTTACTGCTCATGCTGCAAAACAAAAAACATTAAAAGAAAAGAAAAACTGTTGCTGCTCAAAGCTCAAAACAAAGACTTAACTTTTGGGGCAGAAAACAGAGCAAGGTCGAGTTGGACCTGGCAGAACATCAAGGACACCAGGCAAAAGCTTCTGAGGGAAAGAACTTAGGAGCAGCGTTCCTGCAACAGTTTCCTCCCCAAAGCAAAACAGACATAGTTATGAAGTTAGAGAGCAGAAGGTTGCAAAACCAAAGTAACTACAAACTTGCATCATTTTATTTATTTCTCTTAAGTCCTGCAGCAACCTCCATTTTTCTGATTTCTTAGGGATGACAAAGATAGAAGTATTACAAGGACTTAAAGTTCCTAGACTATGTCCTGCCTTTACCTGTATTTTTACTAAGAGCTCTGTTGCCTGCAATTTGTCTTCAGTTAGGAGATGGGGTCAAGATAACACAAAGACTGTCCTGAATTGTTAGGATTTGGCCTTTTAATCGCAGGGCACATGGAAAATTCTGTGATGTCTTCTCTAAAAATTTCATTTTCCCCGTTTGAGTTTTCAGCCTGCTGTCATTTATCAAACTGCAGAGCCTTATCTTTTAGCTTTCTAGCCACATCAGATAGCAGTGTTTCATCCTTTCCCATCCTCTGACGTTCTTCAGGTGGTGCAGTGGGTCGAAGCCTGGTATAACCCTCTACCTCAGCCATTAAAGATTTACTTTTGCCTGCAGCCTTTATATCCTCTCTCCGAGGGTTAAGTGAATACTTTATTAAAGTCCAAAGAGTAGCAGTAGTAATAGGAATACTTTGTGGTCCCTTAGCAATATAATGATCGTATAATTGCTGTCCTATTTTCATCCAAGTATTCTCGTTTATAATCCCTTCTTCAGGAAGCCAGGGGCAAATTTGCTGTATAAGGTTTAATAATTTCTTTATTTGTGCAGTGTGAATCTTGCTGCCCCTAGCTGATATGATGGATTTCAACATCTGCACATAGAGCATTCTCTTTGAAGAAACTGTATTCCCCATTTTTTACACCAGGCTAAATTTCAGAAATAAAATTCCATGCGCTCCTCCCTGACCTTGGATATTGTCCACCGTGTGCACACACCTTCAGGAGCTGGCTCTCTGTTGAATTCTTCTCTTTATCTTTTATTTGTTTGTTTAGTCCCCCCATATCAAAGCCCCAGGTTGGGTGCCAAATACTGCGACTGCATAGCTTATCAGCAGGATCCCTGACAGGAGGCTACAGGAGCCTAAAGAAAAAACAGACAGACGACATTCATTTAGAAAAGCTGGGGCCTGGTGGGACACTTATCTCCTCTTAGAGACAGTGACTTCAATCTGGCTTCTTGAATTAATTTATAGGGCTGGATTCAAATGAGGTAACGGGAATAACGTAAAAAAAGACTTGTAGGCATAGGCTATTCCCCTGCATTGGGAAAATTTGAAGATATAACAACGTTGAAGGCCGAGGCTCAGTTGACAGTTTGCTGTTTATCTACTTGCTCTGCTGACTGTGAGAAATTCTGCCTTGGGAAACTTTGCAGAATCAGCCAGAAAGCAATTTACTCCCTACAGATGAAGGTGTTTCTAGGCTCTGGGTCATAGATTTATGTATTTTCTCTAAAGTCTGATTTATGGATTTTTATCCCCTAGGACTGCCTAAGGGATGAAATAGTTCTCTTCCTCTCACGCCCTCCTCCACACTCCTGTCAGAGCCAGCAGGGGTGCAGGACCAGCTTTAGGTGAGTTTGGTGCTATAGTGGTTGTAATATGTGGCACATGGGAACCATACAGAGAGAATCCAATATTTCAGCCAGTATTTCAGTGCTATTCTTCTGACTTTTTCTAGAGATAACGTCCAAGCATGAGACATTATTAAAATAGTTCAACTTGAATGTATAAGTATTTTTCCTTAGTTGTCTGTTTTCTGTTAAGTTCAAATTTTCTATGCTTTCCTATGTAAAAAGACACAGAAACCACCCCATTCCTTCTTAAATTAATTCTGCCTTGTCGGTCAATTTTGATAAAAGTTACCAAAAATTCTATGTTTGTATTAGAATTTGAATGGAGAATGGAAGAACTATTAATGTTAAAAATGAATAACTTTCATGTTTCCCCCTGAGAACCTTGTAGTAGGTACAATCTGTTCATTTGTTTTCTTTCAATATCTTCTCAACACTTGTCAGGAGCAGGCAGACTAAGTATTGTTTTC
Source organism: Solenodon paradoxus (assembly GCA_004363575.1). Taxonomy (NCBI): domain Eukaryota; kingdom Metazoa; phylum Chordata; class Mammalia; order Eulipotyphla; family Solenodontidae; genus Solenodon; species Solenodon paradoxus. Next base: position 5,826 of record RJWH01006008.1, on the reverse strand, counting down.
CTTATATAACAGATGAAATAACTAAGACTCAAACTGACTGAATGTGTACTGGGACATGTGTAGTTTGATAAGATTTCAGGATCTAGAGGTGTTAAGAACGGAGCATCAGATTCAGACACTGAATGTCCCAATGAGCCTTCCACCCAGTTGGAATTGAAAGCCCTTTTGTACAATCTTTTCATCTATCCTCTGCCAGGTCCTCTGTTTCAAAAAACATAAGAAGACAGATAATCAGACCACTAGTTAGGGCCAACTCCAGCATTCAAACGCTGATCTCATACTGTGGTGAGGTTGTACAGGGAGAGCAGTTGCTCCCAAACAGAGGGATAGACTCGGCTAACAACAGGCCTGCCAGATTTGCCCAATGATTCTTACTTTATCTTCAGCTTTTCTCACTGTACAGTGAGGACACTGTGGGTTCATAAGATGTAATGAATTTCCAAATTCATACAGTTACCTTATGCAGAGTCTGGATAAGGATGAAACATCCTGAGTACTGGTCAGGTACTAACCCAACAGAATGATGCAATGGAAAAATGTATAGGTTTAATTTCAGGCATAGCTGTGTCCAATTTGGTCTTATGTTTGATAGTCTAGGGATAGTCCTTATAAAAAGAAATTTCACTGACAATTAATTCCATCATTTATAAAGTGGAAAATAGGAGTTACTATCATTGTATCATTGCAACAATGAAACAGTATGGTGCATAATATATTCCTCAGTTATATATTTAAATAGAAAAATTAATGAATGTAGCATTTTGTGTACTTGTTTCAGCAACTCTTTTAGCAAGAAATCTCATAAATGACACGGGAAAGACTGAGATTGAAAATCTAAAATAGATAAATTTTCTCTTGAAGTTAAAGAGGAGCCTTTGGAGAATTTTATAATAGGCAAGGACATAGCTGAATGAATTTTATAAATATTTTTGTGACTTCAGTGATGGAGTAGATGACTGGCTGAGATGTAAGGCAGGAGATCAACAATGATGTTGTTGGAAATATGAGTTGAGTTTATTAAGTAAAGGTGCAGGTGGGAATTAAAGCAAGTAGATAAGCAGGAAAAAAGAGGAGGGAGAATCATTTAAATTATTTTTATCTAGTTGTTCATTTAGTTGATTTCCCCAGTCCTGGGTATTGAAAGTTGGTCCTTGAGATATTGGTGGACGAGGCCCAGTGTCCTAACAACTAAACCACCAGCGCACTCTCTGATGATTTATTAAGTTCCTTCACTCTTTACTCTAAATTATTCTTTATAGATTCAACAATTTCTGAAAGAGAAAATATATTGGATACAAAAGCATAGGATAGTCTTCAATATAAGCAGTGGACATAAAAAGATGCATTAAGAAAAAGAATGAGATGAAATTTAGCAAAAAATTTATGAGATCGTTCTTGATTAGGGTGGAATAAATAGGAAATAAGCTGCATTTTGTTGATAGTTATGTAAACTGGGATTGCTCTTTTGATAAAAGATAATGACCATCTTTATAATATCTATGCTCTTCTATACAGGACATACATCTGACAAAATATTCTGGAACCTCAAAATAACTGAAAGCATGATGGAAGTTCCTCATGGTATTAGAAACTATGACTTCTAGATATCTACTTGTCAGAATAGCATGCATTAAAAGCAATTCTTTAAACTGTTTAGAAATAAGCGATATTTAGAAATGCTCTAATTATATAATTAATCAGGTCAAAATTGAATTTATGATATGATTTCAAAAGCATAGTTGTGAAGTGAAAAAGCCAATGCAGAAGAAGAATGGCAGGAACATACAGTGGAATATGGCTAAGGTGTTTTTTTTTTTTTTTTTTTTTGATGACAGTACTAAGAAGTCATTTTTCTTCCTTTAAATATTTTCTAAATTCTGTTTAATCATCATGAATCATCATTATAATTACTGTTTCTTTCTTTTCCTAAGAAGATCTCCTGATATACAACTTTGGCAAAATCTAGGGCTATCAACTTGGTGTTTCCTTCTATTCATTTTGTCTTCTCCAAACGCTGACCAATTGGGGTTCCAACAGTTAATTCTATGCTGTCGGGGATTTAAAGGCTTTGGAGTCAGAAGACATGCAATCTATGCTCAATTTCCCACAAACTAGCTTCTGGAATTTGCGCCAACTTAATATTCAAAGGTCAGAAAATTAAAAATTTGAAACTAATGATGTTTGTGACAGAATATTACAAAATAACTGCCTTTAGTGTCTTTTTAATGAAGAAAATAGGAAATGATGGCTCAAGAGACTCCTTGCTGCCCATACATGAATAAGATACCTTATTCAGTTTTGAAACCAGGTCACTTAGAATTGTGAGAAATGTCCATGGCAGAGAAAGTGTGAAGATACAGTTTCTCAGTGCATTTTTTTCTCCCCACAGGAAATTTCTCTAATTATACCTCAGCATTTCATATACATGTCATTCAAATTACGGGAAGATGATGCAAAAGGATGAAATAGATGACCTACTCAGAATCCTATTGGTCCTATCCTTGTGCAATGCTATAATGTGGTCAAATATTAGATAAGAAGTTAACAACTTCCTTAGATTCAGGTATTGTTTGTACTTATACATAAGATATCCTTACGTATTTATGCACATATATATGCACATTGAGAAGGAATGAGACGGGGAATTCAACTTTTGAAGAGAGGTTATGTTCCCTGAGAGGGGCAATAGGAGCTGGAAAGTGGTTCTTAAAAAGAAATGTAAAAATACCCAGGGAAATTATCTTTCCATAACTGGCTGTTTTAATAAACATGTTGATTGCATCCATTCTTCTATAACTATCTATCTACCTATTTATGGACCTAATAATAGTTTTTAATCATAAGAAGAGAGGAAGGGAGAAAAGGAAGAAACATTTAATTTATGGGGAAGTATCAGGCTGGGATGAGGGCGAGCAGGCAACCAGGAAGGATGAGAAAGGAGGAAACATTTTAGTTTATTTTTATATTGTTATTCATCTTGGTTGTTCTCCCTGGTCTCTGGACACCAACCCAGGTCTTTGGGATGTCTGTGGAATTCACTCAACTAGAGCTGGGGGTCCTAACTGCTACTCCACCAGGGCATGCCATGTTATCACTAATTCAATTACTCTTTTTTATTTTTCACTCCAACCCAAGTTATGAATCTAAGGACTTGGACTATATGTGGTCTGCGCACCTGCATCTCTGCTGTCTGAGCCACAAGGGACACCCTGTCTAATTTCTATTAAAAAGAACTCTATGATGATATTTTCGATCTGAAAATATTATTACTTCTATTGGCTAAAGTACAAGAGATGTGGTATTTTGTAAGTTAATGTCTGCTATTTAACCTTTTACTTTGTCGAAATGACTAATACAAATGTAGAAAGCTTTTTGCATTATTTGAGGTCCTGCTTTGGGATTTGGGATTTGGGTTCATTACATTCTGCAAACACTACTTTTACCCAGTTTTTGGAAAACCTTGCAAAAAATGTGGCAGTTGAGTTTTCTTGGTAATTCTCTAATCCCCCAAGTTCTTGTTGCAGTTCAGGATTCATGGATCATCCATGAAACATCACGGATTTTTTCATGCTGGGACTTTCTGAAAACCCAGAAGTGCAAAGAGCTTTATTTATGCTCTTTTTGATGGTCTACCTGGTCTGTGTGGGGGCAGCGTACTTATCATGATCGCCATTATCTTCACTCCCGAATTGAGCTCCCCTGTGTACTTCTTCCTGTCATACTTGTCCTTTATTGATACTTGCTATTCCTTGTGTATGACCCCCAAACTCATTGCTGACTCCTTGTATGAGGGGAGAGCCATCTCTTTTGAGGGATGTCTGACACAATTCTTTGTTGCCCATTTATTGGGAGGAACGGAGATCATTCTCCTGACGGTGATGGCCTATGACTGTTATGTGGCCATCTGCAAGCCCCTGCACTACATGACCATCATGACCAGGAGACTCTGTGCCCTGCTGGTGGGGGTGGCTTGGCTGGGGGGCTTCCTTCATTCAATGGTTCAGCTCCTCCTGGTCCTTCAGTTGCCTTTCTGTGGGCCCAACGTGATCACTTTGTGACTTGTACCCCTTGCTGGAACTTGCCTGCACTGACACTTATGTCATCGCTCTGCTTGTGGTTGCCAGCAGTTATGTGATCTGCCTGTTGAACTTCCTCATGCTGACTGCGTCCTACATTGTCATCCTGCGCTCACTGAGGTCCCACAGTACAGAGGGGCGACGCAAAGCCCTCTCTACCTGTGGGGCCCACTTCACCGTTGTTGCCCTATTCTTTGTGCCCTGTATATTTATTTACATGCGTCCATCATCCACTTTGTCCATGGACAAAATAGTGGCTGTGTTTTATTGTATTTTGACACCCATGTTCAACCCCCTGATTTATACCCTGAGAAATGCAGAGGTGAAAAATGCCATGAAGAATCTCTGGAAAAAATAAGCCATTGTGGAAGGAGGACAAAAGGTACTGCAGGAGAAGAATAAACACAGGGGGGCACAGGAAAATTCATCTGTCCTCTATGTACTTTAATGATCAGCACTCCATACAAGGCAGAAATAATCCAAGAATGCAAGAATAAATTGCCGTGGTTGTGCAGCTGATCTAAAGGGTCCCTGAGAGGAGGCTACAGGAGTCTAAAGAAAGACAGACAACAGACATCTAGAAAAACAGGGGCCAGGTGGGACACTGCTCTCTGTTTGAAGAGCCGCAACCTCGACATAGACTCCTTGATTTATTTTGTAACCGAGATCAAAGAGACATGCCAGAAGTTATGAATTTTAGGAGATTTATTATGTCGGCGACCATAAGGAGTAAAACACTCAAATCATAGGGTGGCAAACCTGAATAGTACATGGTATTTATAACTTCATGTTTAACAAGTGATTATCATAAACGGTTTACATTAGTAGAGGTCACACCCTAAATGGAAGTGGTTTACATCACACCCTAAATGTCTTAAGCTCTCTTGTTTGACATTTCACTTCTTCCTAGGTCTTAACAGATTAAAGAAACCCCTCCAGCCAAGGTCTTACTGGGCGGGTCTAGGGTTTCTGTTTCACTGCCCGAGGATTATCTAGAAAGCAGGGACCTCAGGACTTTGTGGTTCAGAGTAACCCAGCAAAAATGAAGGGTCTTCCTTGTTTCAGGCAGACTGAGGAGAAAACACGCAAGAGTAATAAGAGCATGCCAATAATTCCAGTTAGATACATGTTTTAATGAGTTAAAAGGATTAAAACCCTTTAAATCATTAAGCAATTGCTGTGCCAAATGAGCAACATTGAGTATGGGAACTTTGGCTCCAGGATATCATGGATGTCATCCTGTAGTTGATGCAAGTCCATGCTGATATTCCCATGATAACATATCCCTAAAAGATGAGCTTTTATTCGGGTCCAATTCCAATTCCATCGTCTACTGTTATAAGGAGCTTGAGTAATGCAATGGAAGTAAATTTTGCATGGCATCAGAGTTGCTGAGAAATTTTATCACCTCTAATTGTCCCCAATGCTCATCACCACAGATTCGAAGCATTTAAATTAGCAATTGGAGACAATGGGTTCTAGACTAAGAATAAAGGCAAATGGGAACAGAATGGCTAAAACCAGAGAAATTAAAGCCTCCCGGAGACTCTGGGGGTGATAAGATTAGCGATCTACCTACCATCATTTGTGTAATTGGTATAAAACAGAATAGAGGGACCATACCATGATGCTGGAAAAACCATAGGAGGGGAAATCACCCCAAAAAGACTCCCTCTGTTTCTTCATAGCCAGTATACTTAGCCATTGTGAAAGTAGTCTTATGTCTCTTTCTCAACATAAACAGAGTCAA